>LSSN01000481.1:0-24762 GCA_001970855.1 Smittium culicis | reverse complement strand
AAAGAAAAAAGTTAATACCCAGAAAACCATATATTCAAAATTTTATTTACAGTACCGCTCTAACGTGTTCACAAAACTCAAAAATCGTTTCATGAATTCAGTTTTGCTACAAATAGGATGTAATTTGGGCGAGATCCTTGGAATGAGCGAAACACGATACCATTCTACTCAGAACATAATTGCAAATCCAACCAGCATAATCTCCAATATCTGAGAAATCTCGCGATGGTGCGCATCATTGGGTAACTGGGAATCAGTTCAGTGTTCCTTCATATCAGTAATCCCAGGAACATTCGTTTATCTGGCTTTAAGCGTAAAAAAAGTAGGTATCCGACTTGTACAAGATGTCTATGAAGTCACATAAATCCAATTGGATTCAACATATGAACCAAAAAAAAATAATGCAATTGAATTGGCCTCACTGCAATAAATATGAATTAAGGCAGGACATCCTAAAATTTTTGGTCATTGTGAATCGGTAGGTATGGACTGCTCATTAGGTATCCAATGCTAAATGTAAAAGATAAAATAAACGATTTCGGCTGTTTGCAGTTCCAAGGTTCCGAATAGTGCCTATGAAAACATACAGAATTTTTTCCGGTGGATCAAAGTCAGAAAAAAATTTTTTAACATTTGATAACAACTCCGAACCGCTCAAAAAACATTTTTCTCAGTTTTAAACCAATAAACTCCTGTTTAAACAAATCAGGTGAGTATTTTAACGTGGGGAAAGCGTATAAAAAATTTTTTATCCAGCTCTGCCCTTAAGACACAGATCTAAATTTAATGTTGATAAAACCGAAGATTTTGGAAATTATCCGTATAGCAAACTTGTCAATATTTACTAATATGAGTGATATACCTGCCGATTTTTACCAATTTACAGTGGCTACAGAGACAATAGAGGGTCAGATAGCAATAGAATGAAAATTTTTGAAATATTAATATACTTTTGAAATATTTTTACAGATTATTTAAATTTTGCAAATAAATATTCTGATAATAAAAATTACTCAATGACCCATTAATTTTTTAAGTGAAAAACGATTAATAAATCATAATACACACCGATTCATTAATTATAAATGCTTTTAAATATATAAATTTTTGTTTAAATATTAAAATTTATATATAAGGTAAAAAACGAATCAGTATGTAAAATCTGCAATTATAATTATGAATATAATTGTAAACAGATGCTTAAATGCTATATTAGTTGTCAAATAATTAAAAATTTCTAAATCATAATTTCTCATAATGTGCTTGAAGTTTCGATTTGAGAGTATTTTTTGATTGAATAATACTAGAATTATTCTATAAAAATTTAAATCTGGTTTTTCTTTGAATGATATATCTAAATATTCAAAATTAATATAAATAAAATCATTAATATATAAAATACGGATTCAAATTATTGAAATAATAACATTTAAAAATAAAGCTCTGCGTCTTTTTGATATAATCGAATTCGATGATAATTAGAAGTAATACTTTGGAAATAAAAAGATAATTTCAAGGATAAAAAATGTTTTTAAACGGGTTAAAAAAATTCCTTTTAATAATACTAGCCAATAAATGTTAAATTTACAAACTCGAAGCTTACATATCACTATTTAGGCTCGTTCATCAAAAAATGGTATAATATTAAACTAAAACTGGAAAACTTTCAAATCTTAAGCGAGAAATTATCATTAGAAATTATCAATCATTTCGTATTCAACTACAGTCCAAAAAAAATTGGTATACCGTCTCAGACACACACATGTTGCAGCAAGGGCAAAAATTCATAAATTTTTTGTCAACGACTATCATTTTCGACTAGAGCTGGGCAGTCTGATATCTGCCCAAGCGTATTTTCCTAATGATCTGAAATTACATCTTAAAGTCCTGATACATTGTGTGAAGATCAACCCAGTTGCCTTTTTTGCCGATTTTTCGGTCCACCGTCCATCAGTAGATGACAGACAGGATGTTTCTTCGTTTCCGGTTGACTATTGTGACGATAGCCTGACTGTTTGAATAAGTAGTGCAAAATTTTTTGATCCTCCGTGCGCTCCGGTCACCTAGGTGACCATCCGGGACTTAATCGTCGCCTTGATTAGGGTGGCTATCCATGTTTTTGAGGTGACAATTTGTTGTATGCACGCTCACGGGATGTGCTGGTGCGCATGAACACTGAGCTTATGCCCAGTTCGTCCCTGATACTTTCCATGGCGGCTGATTTTCCGACGTTGGCAACCATTCGGATTACCTTGTCGATTTCTGAATAAATGGGCTTGCATCTGGACTCGCTCATTCCAAATTTCTCCCCACCGTAACATCCAATCGGCATCAGCACCGAATTAATGGACTTTATTTTTAGTGCTGTTAGCATATTAGACCGTCTCAGGAAGCTATACGCAGCGTATACAGCCTTCCTGACCTTATTCTTGTTGTTCTTGATCGTCCCTGATACGTCCCACTTACTATTCATAATATAGCCCAAGTAGGTGTACTGGTCGGTGGAGTCGACTTTTTGGCACTGCAGGGTCATATCAGTAGTCAACTCCCCGCTTATAGTCATTATCCCGCACTTGGAGGCATTCACAGCCATTTCCCAAGTGTCCGAACATTCGATAATGGTATCCAGTGCGGCTTGTAAATCGGCTGATGATTCGGCAAATAGCACGGTATCGTCAGCAATCAGTAGTCCAGGTATGCGCGAGGTGAGCCCAGGCACCCGCACACCTCGTACGCCCTTGACTATATCGTTGATGAAAAAATCGAAGAGTATTGGCAAGGCTGGGTACCCTTGCCGCACTCCACAGAGGTATTCAGTGGAATTGGAAACTTCATTTCAAACTATAACTGCGATTTTCGGGGCATCATACATGCTCTTGATCATATTGAGGAGTTTTCCCCCAATGCCTACTGATCGCAGTTTATGCAGTAGTGTCATTTGGGGGACCCAGTCGTAGGCCTTGCTATAGTCGATATAGCATAACCATGTTTCCTTGTTCTGAATTTTGCGTCGGCGTACTATTTCGTATAGAGTGGTCGCTTGGCCCTCACACTCCTCGAAATTCCGAAATCCAGCTTGCTCTTTTACCAATATTTGGTATTTCGCATCGATTTTGCTGAGTTTGGTGGCCACAATTTTGGCCATCAGTTTCGCCAGTGCTGGGATCAGTGATATCCCTCGGTAGTTATCGGGGTCCTTCAGGTCACCTTTTTTAGGCACCGGGACAACAACTGATGTTTCTAGGCACTGGGGTATATTCCCAGTGTCATACATTAGGTTGATGATTTTGTTTAATAACTTTGCTAGTGAGGAAGCGGGTGATTGCTCAGCCATCACCAGTTTCCATACCTCAGATGGCACACCATCAGCTCCTGTAGCTTTGCTATTCGGTGTATCAGCTAGTGCATGGGTGTTATCAGACCATAGTAAAATGTTTTCACACTCTGGATAATAGTCAGTGACCGTATTAATAAGGTTTTTCCACTTATCGGAAGTTCGGCTGTTCCCAGTAGTGTCTTTGGCCAGATCGCCAAAATGATTTGTCCAGATTTTTATTTTTTGATGTTTTCCTGTAGTTAAATTTTTATTTTTGTCGTACACTGGGCCATCGGCGATGCTTTGCAACGATTTCCCAGTGTAAGATTTGATATAATTCCAAAGTTTTTTGGAATCGTTCGAAATTAATTGATCCGAAATTAATTTCATTTTCTTAGTGTATTTAATTTTTCGATCGCGTTTAATTGCGTCAATTGCATTATTTTTAATAATTACGTAATCAGATTTATCGATTTTTCCAAGCCTAAATTTTTTAAAAGCATTTCGCCTGTTTTTGATGCAGGTGATCGCCCGTTTGCTCAATGGTTCTACAAAGAGGTCGGTTGGTGCAGTCACAGCATTCATAGCTAGTGATTCCGACCATATCGTGGCTATTGTGTCTTTGCAGAGACTTTCTAGTGTCGAATTTTTGCTGTATAATGCATCAAATCAATTACTGCAAATTAATTTGACTTTTTTCGCGTCTATTTTTTTTTTACAGTGTCTTTTAATGTTTCAATGCTCCACATGCCATTATCGGCATATGATTGGACATGTCAATTATTTTTCTTGCTGTGCACCAGCTTTCTCGGCTAGTGAAGCCGGTGTAAAATATAATGTCTATCATCCTACCAATTTTATTTTTATTCCACCTTGAGCCTGTGGAATTGGTGACTTTAGCTCTGCTATAGCTTGCACCAAGCTTCTGGGCAAATTTGTTGGCGCCCTTAATATCCATGTTAAAGTCTCCGAGAATAATTTTTTTTTTTTGAATTTGAATTTTGCCTTGTTGATTAGGCTGAAAATTTCATTTGAATCTTTTAAGCGTCTAATTCCGGTGCTAGGTATGTGGAAATTTGTCACAATTGCTTCAAATTTATCTCCATTAATTTTTTCCTCATAGTTTATACCTGATTAACTTGTTTTGGAGGATTGAAATTCGCTGATTTCAAGTCCAGATTTGTTTCTGACTGCCAGCAGTAGTTCTGTACCGCCTTTTATTAAATTGGATTTTGATTCGAAGCAGATATACCCAGGTAGCCTGAATCGATGTGTGCTTTTAGTTAAAAATGTTTCTTTTAGAGCTAATACGTCTGGTTTTAAACCATTAATGTAATTTATTAGCTCCTAGCTTACTCCTTTAATACCGCAGAAATTAAAAGTCATCACTGTAAAAGTATCAGTACTTCCGGCAAGCATAATGTTGGAATTTTGGGATTTAGCAGTGTTTAGGCTTATATTAATTTCATTATTTAATAAATTATTATTGATCGATTTATGCCCAATAAAATTGGCAGATCGAACTTTTTTCTTTTTTTCCTGACTAATTCTGGCATGTAATGCCTTTTCAATTTTTTTTTATTTCGAGATTCGACAGATTAATTTGATGGCCAGCTGTGGAGTGAATTTCGAATCTTCATTGGCTGTTGCGTTTTTTAATTTTTTTAATTCTAAAAGAGCGTTCAGTGAGTGCAGAATTTAGCACAATATACTTTTTTATAGTCTCTTTTTTGAGTTCCTGGACGTTTAGGACCAAGAGTTTTTCTAGTTTTTTATTGCTTTTCTTTTTCTTTTTTTTTTTGGAGCTTTTTTTCATATTTTATTTTGACTTTTGTGAAATATTCAAAATTCATTTCCTGATCGGTATGGTCGGGCGGATCAGATGAATAATTAATTTTAGCGGCTGATTCGCTGAAATTTTCGGCAAAATTTTTTTTTCATATTCTATGTACTGAACCTCAGTTATTATATTGTTTCTGGCTTTTTCTGCCATAATTTCCAACTCTGTTGGAGTGCTGTAGCCATAAGAGTCCTCTGATACCGGAGTGCTAGGTATAATAATTTTTTTATGCTTTTTTTCAGTCCTGTTATTGGCATCGTAGTTGCCAATATTTTCGGAAATATTTTTTCCGTGTTTTTTTGGCACCGAATTTTGGCCCAATGAGTTTTGTAAAACCGGCTCATCAGGTTGAGCGTCAGTTTTTTCTACCTTTCTTGACTCTGCCATAGCTATTGAGCTAGCAGGAGGTCGTTTCATCCCAACTGTACTTCTTCGTTGTTCAGTACCTAGAGGTTTGGGAGGTTCCTGGTCTACATATTTATGTTCTTCAGCCCCTGATTGAACATCTGGCTCAATATCAGCTTCGGCTGTACCTTTAATTTGGTCATCAGTTTGATCTATTGTTTCATTTTGATTTTTTTTTGGATTTTTTCTGCTTTTGTTTTTCAAAAACTCGCAGTTGGACTTCCAGTGTCTTTCTTGCTTGCAGTAGCTGCAAGCTTCTTTGTATCCTCTATAAAAGATGTTAATTTTTGCACACTCATAGTCTAGGAAGCTTGGAATGATTGTATCAGCGGGTTTTTTCCTTAATAAAATTTTAACTCCATAGGGGAGAAATTCAGTGAGCCCTTTTCTGATAGAGCGCTGATATCAATTATTTCTGAAATCGGCTCGAGGGTCTCTTTTATTAGGTCCAATAGAGTGAGTATATCAACATCTCCGAGATTTGGAATGTTGACGACTGTGATGTCCTCCTCTAATTTTTCAGTCTGGTACATCTCAATTCCCTTGAGATTGTTCGAGAAAGTTTTTTGCATAACATTTTGTGCATCGTCTTTTTTAGCTAAATATAAGATAAGTAATTCTAGCTCGATGGTTATTTTTTCTTATGTAGATGCAACCATCTAAATCGTGGGCGAGTTTATAGTGCGCGTTCATGTGGTCTCCTTGAAACTGCGCCCAGGGTATGCCAATTTTGCGATCTGAGCCATTTTGGCATAGTCGTTTTAGGCTGGTTTGCTTTCCCCCATATAGCAGATGTTTGACTGAAACATCTCTATACTGGCTCATATCAATTTTTTGATCGTATCTGAAAATAGACTTGATCTTTTTTGGATCATTTTTTTTTATAATGATGGGCTTGGGGGTTCCATGAGGGAGATTTCCCTTCAGGGCATCGCTAAACGTGTTTCTAGCACGTTTAATAGGCTTTTCGTTGGTCATAGTGGTAGGTAAAGTTTTTTTTTTTTGTGCTTTTGTTTTTTAATAGTTTTTTTGTGTGGGCTTTTTTATGTGTCGCAAATTAGTCGAAATAATCATATTCGTTAAATTCGGCGATTTACGTACCTTTTTTTTCGACTTGGCTAATTAAAACCGTGCACCAAACTTGAGCACTTACAATTTAATTGCAATAGTTAAGCTTTGTCTTCAGAGACCAAACTTGTACAAAAATGCAGCTCTTGGCAAGGTCAACAAAGTTTTGTTAATAAGTTAAAGTCGATAGACTACGCGTTCGATGGTTATAGTCAATTTTATTTAGTAATGGCGTAAAAAAAGCGAATAGTAGATGAGAAATAAAATTTTATAGATTCTCTAATTCTATTGGCTCGCACAAGAAAATTTTTTCTGAGAGAGAGTCTGAGAAATCTAGCTTAGCAGTAAAGAAAAATACTAACTAACAAAATAAAAATAATTTATACAACACACTGTGATACTGGGTCAGTGACTTGTACTTTGCTTAAGAAATTGATAAAGGTATCGTAATCACATGAATTAAAGTTGCACCATGGCTGAGATGAACCATTTTCGCCTAGCACTTTAAGTATACTATTATTGTAAATAATTCGAACGCTTAATTTCCCACTAGTTTTATTTTTCCATACTTCGAGGAAAAGATTCGAAGAAAATGGTGGAAGAAAAGTATTAGGAATATATCCTAGCAATGAGAAAATAACGTGATTTATTGTACTGTCATGAGCTGAGTACAGATAAAATCTTGGATTATTCTTTTTGGGGCACTTCTTTCTATTCTTATTATTTTTAACAAGTTCTTCCAAGTCACGTTTTAAATCAGACATGAAAAAACCATGTAGAACTAATTTAAGTTCTGGGGACAATTTATGCATAGTTCTTAAAAAAATATACTCCCAGCTCACACCTGTTCTAAATGTTTGATAAAATTCATCAGTAACACACTTCCCTTCTGAATTACATGGATATGGAATGTTGTGACAAATTCTTGGCTGCAATGAATCATAATAGTAATATCTCGTTTTTTTAAACTGCAGGCTATCATTGAAAGCTTCGTATATCGAATTCATTAGAGAAATTTTATCTGAATTCTGGTTTAAGTATTCTAAGTATTCATCTGATTCCTGAATTTTATCATTTATAAATAGAGTCTTGGGGCAAATTGCATAGTTATCTGTCATACTCTCACTACCTGGAGGGACATAAAAAGTATTGAATATAACATCAGTGTTATTTTCTACTATTGGATATAACCCAGAAAGGAAAAACGCTGCGGTCTGCATGGTCCTCCTATATAGATAAAAAATAAGCTCTCGATTGTTAATTATCTAACTTTTTTTTAATGTAGAGAGCGATTGTATACCATAAAATAAGTGTTTTTTAAGGTTTAAAGGGCAATAAAAAAACATTTAAATTCTAAATGTATATGTGTAATCCTACGCTGAACTGCTAGTCCTAATTTTAATTTGGTCGGTATTTTTAAGGTTGCGGTCAAGAAAACCAAGTTTATCAACATATACACTACGTGTAGCTTTTCCTAAATCCAAAGAAGCTAAGCCACCTTTTTCTGACAAGTCACCAGATTTACACAATTCATTAGATGGAACTACAACCTTAGAACCTTTAGATATATCATCTGCTGTGCTATTTATCATTGCACTGGTTATAGGTCTCAAAATAGAGTTGTACTTGGATAGTTTGCAGAAATCCCATGTATTTCCATCGTTTTTGATTAAATAAACAGGGACACGGTCTCCATGTCTCATTATCATTTGAACTGATATTAACTCGCTGTTTTCTAAAGGGTTATACGTATCGGCATCTATAAAATTTGCTTGGCAACTATCGAAATTTTCGGAGTACTCAAAATATGATTTATAAATATCATTGTAGCTTTCTTCAAACAATGATCTTCGAGCAAATCCTCCAGAACTTTTGATTGTTATTCCGAGTGTTGAGCTAAGTATAAACAAGTTAAATATTAATTTCTTGCTCCACATAATATTCTATTTTATAAATATCCAATATTATAGTAGTTTTTTTTTATATCGGGACAAGTTTTAGTATATTTAAATTTTTATCCGAATATCATAGCCACAATGGTACAATATATAGAATTTATTTATCCTTAAACAATTTTGACAATCATTTAATGACACTTATTCCTTACACCCAAAAAAATCTAAATAAAATGTAATAATAACCAGAAGTTTTTTTTATATTCCTTAATTGTAGAAAATGTCTGCTTCAAAATTTTATAGATATCAACGCTTTATTTTTCTTGCTATAACAAAATGATGTCTACAATAAAACATATGTATAAAAAAATTTTTTGGCCCTAAAAAATTGATTTATAGTTAAATGAATAAATTTGCCACATCATCATCCCATAATTAATATTAATGTATTAACGAATATTTTCAATACAAGTCATTTTTTATTAAAGTATTTATCTAGTGTGACTAAAGATATATTTTTTCTAGTATAAATATTGCTATTTGCAAGATTTTTCGTGCTTCAGAAATTTTTTTCTAATTGGTTTAATGGTGATGTGAATTAGATAACCTATTGGTATTAACAGGAATAAAATTCTATAATATTATCTAATGTTATTAACGCTTTCACGGGTGGTAGACTGCTTTTGATCTACTAAATATATATAACTAATTGTGTGTAAATATTTTAATTCCGAATTTCAAATAACTATTGGTATATAGTAAAATTATAGCAAATAATAAACTTTGCTATTAACCATTAGAGAATCAAATAATTTTTTTTTAGATTTTTGGACGGGAAAGGGTTATATCACTAATAGTAATTGAGACAAAAAGGAAAAAAATTATCAGCTAAATCGGATCCTCGAATATACATCATAATATCTGTCCAATCCAATCAAATGAAAATTATCAATCAAAATAAAACATTGTTAATTAAAAGTCTGATACCTAATCTTATTATGGAAACCAAATTAATCTATTATTATCTATTGGCTAATTTTTTTTAATGAATGATCTATTTTATTTTTTAAACTTTATAAGAATTCAAACTAATTTATTTATAATTCAGTTAGTAAACACCAAAGAGATAATTAGCGCCCTGAGTAACTCAAAAACATTCATTTTAGCCGCTAAAGGCATATTCAAAATAAATTAATAAATGTTAGTATCACAAATTTTATAATTACAATCTACTTTAATAGGAAATTTTTAATTGATCACAATTTCCTCTAAATTTGAGCCATTATTAATTAATGTCAAGCTGACTCATTTTTAAGCGATAATTGCTACTATAAGATTGATAGGCGAGGTTATTATAATGAGAAAAGCTTTTACTATAATTATTTCCTATTTTTTTATTTAAATTACTGCTTAAGTTCATTGCAGAGAGAAATGTGGAATTTAGAGCCGATAACGCCAATGTCTTATCTAGTTTATTACAATAAATCAAATATTTATGAAAAAATTCCTGCTTATATGAATGCCTAGTAATAAATTCACACAATGTACCAGTGGAAATTATCCCTTTTCCCTTGCAGAATAAGTGTGTCTCAATATTATTTTGCGATTTACTAAAAACATTAAAAATATCTTTAGCATATCTACCCGATATACTTGCAAATTTCTTATGAAAATACTGCAACTTTATGAAAGTAAAATTTTTTTAGCTGCAGATATGAAGTATTCCACGGCACATTGTATAATTTAAATAATAAACATCCAATCGCTACACCGATAGGCTCTTTTTTATACATTGATGTACAGTAAACTCTCTGAGGTGACAAATTTTTTTAAATTTAGTTGATAAATTTTCTTTTTTTCCATCTTTCAGTTATCATCCGTTCTTTCAAAGAAAACGATTGATTTTTCATGATATATTTGATAATTTAGGGAAATATTATTGGTAAAACATGTCCAATTGACTAAAAAATTTGGCCTGTAATATAAGAGTTTTCTAAGTTGGAATTTTATACTTTTTTTTTCAAAATGGCTTAATACACGCCAAAACCTGATTTCTAAGATGGCAATTATTTATTATTTAAAATATCATTTTTAATTGCGTTTATTATTTTTTTTCATGCTCTAAACTCTTTCCTAGTCTGTAGAAAATATTTATTTTATCAAGAATAGCCAACTGCATTACACAAAAATAAAATATTTTCTAGATTCAATCGTTTATTGGTAATTTTATTATATCAACAGATAACAAATTATTTTATAAATCATACTAGATTAAAAAAGTTGATTTTTTTATAAATATGTAGGACAGGAAAACGATAAATGAATAATTCCTGGGTGCGAACTATTGGTCATCAATATCCATAAGTGGTTCTGCCGAAATATTTTAAAATTGTAATGTTTCAAGGGTGAAACTTTATTGGCAGGAAAATTTTTAACTACATAAAATAAAAAACTCTAATTCTGAGCTGGCAAATTTCCATTTTAGAAAGAATTTGACTCAAAAGAGCCAAATTTCTTTTTTTCCAATTCAGTGAGATTACTGAGTAACTTTTTCTAGTAAAATAACTTTAAAGTTTTAAGGTTTAAAGTTTGTATCATTTTTAATTATGAAAATCGCAGATCATACAAACAATAAAAAAACCCTTGAAATATACAATAAGTTCTAACTTATTGTAGTGTTTTTACTATACTTGAATAAAGTTCTCATAAAAAAATGTTAAAAAATAATTTAATCTAAGTTAAGAGATTAAATATATCAACACTATTTTATATCTTTATGTTATTAAAAGTAACATCTTTAGCCCTCTCCCGCGCGATAGACTATTTTTGGACCACTAAATATAGCCAACTGCATTCAATGAAAATGGATTAATTCCAAGACCTAAAGAAACATTGGTATAATGATAAATAAAAGCAAATAATGAAATTTCTTGTAAATGACTAGCGAATCAATAAATTCGCTTTTTTAAAGAATGTTGGACGGGAAAGGATTAAATAACAGAATCAAAAAATTTAGATAGAAAATCGCCTCTTTATTTTTTCTACTAACATATTAATATGAATTAGGCATAAAATTATTATATAAAATATATTTAAACGATAATACCATGTTAATCTTTGCACATTGCTCAGGCACTTGAGGTATTCTATTACTATTTATAATTAGACTTATATCATATTTAAATATAAAAAAAGCACTAATAATAACTCTAAATTTATATTATATTCTTTAGTTTTTATTCATAATGTGATAAACAGTCTAATAGATTTCATTGTGATATGTTAGATAAAAGTAACTATGAGCAAAAAGAATTATATTATATTGGGTGATTCTTTATAATGGAGTCATTTTAACGTGATAAGTGTATAAGTTACTAAAATAACATAAAGAATCAATGACCAATGGGAAACTTTTGTTAAATCTCGGGATTTTATTGGAATTATCAATAAAAGAAACTATGCGGTAAAATAAATTAGAAAAAAAAAAGTACAGTTGGTGCAAGGCGTAAAAAAACTAATATTCTAATACTAATTTATTCCTCTGCCGGTCTACCGGCTGCGTACCTAAAGGGAAATGTGATCAATCTACCAACCGAAAGGTACACATCAGGAATTGCTTTAACTAATGAGAAAAATCATTTGTTTCTTTTAACCCTTTCCCAATAAACACTCTTTAAAAAATCAATCTTATGACTCGTTTATGGTTTATTAGCAAGTTTATTATTTGTTTTAATTTTAAAATATTTTAATATTTTTTAAGTCTCAGAATTAAAGCGTTTTAATTGAACGCTATTGAATATATTTGGTGGTCCAAAAACAGCATACCGCTCGTGAAAGGTTTAACTCTTTCCGGGGCCAATACTCTTATACAATTATAAATAATATAATTGGATGTGCCAAATAAAATTTATTTATTATTGGATGTGATTTAGAGGTTAGCCAATAAAAATTTTTAATTTTTCAACGATTTATCATATTTTCATTTTGTTGGATATTTTTGGTAGCTAAAAAAAAGCCAACTTCCCCTGAAAAGGTTAAATGAATTTTTTCATTCCCTTTTTTCTCTATTTGTAAGTAAAGTATTTTAGAAATATGTATTTATATATGAAATATAAAATACTGAAAATTTGAATTATCCTGTGTTATTTTGTAACTAACTAGCAACTAATTTCCACTATTTTTCACATTCGTTCGAACAGTCAAAACTGTTCGAGTGACCGATGGTTCTCTCAATGGTTTGTGGCAGGCCTTTCAGGCTGCATTTTACTTTTATTGAATGATATAAATAGAGTTTGATAAGTGAATTAAGGTGTAAAATAAGATGTAATATAAAAGGAACCCTATAAACCCCTGGGAGAATTAGATATTTATAAAGCCGCATTGGCGCTAAATAATTATTTAAGCCCTTTAAATTTAAAAAATAAAAATTAGCGATGAAAAACAACAATCAGAACAGAGTATTTCGGCTCTTCAGCTAGAAATTAAAGAACTTGTAGCATCTCTTAGTCGATGTAAAGACGCTGGTAACGCTGCTTGCGGTGGTGAAGCTGCCCCGGTGGAAAGAATATAAAACATCGAATCTGTGTCCTATAAGCAAGGAAAATGGTATCTCATCCCTGATACCCATGGATAGGTATCAAGACACAACTATGAAAACAAGCTTTCCACACAGTTTATCTCAGCGATCAAAAACAGGCACCCTGCACCCAGTGGAGGACACTTCAAAAGCAATAAAGTTAACAAAAACGTCAAGCTCAACATTCAAGCTTCGAAAGAAGACAAGTTGCTGTCAGAAGCAGAACAGCAAAGCTTGGACCTTGCAAGAATCGGCTTGCTTATTGAAGATATGTCAAGAGATTTCAGCCAAATCGACAATCCGACCGAATCCGAAACTAAAACATTTCTTTAAGCGATATATTCAAGCTCCCAAGATCTTGTCAGACTCGGGTTCAGATACGCCCATAAATGGAGGAATACCAGATGCGTGTGTATCTCCCAAGCCGTGGGATATGATAAAGATATCGTAGTCTCAGTGCCCGAATCTACTAGCCCCGAATTCTTGTTCCTCTTCTCTAAAGATGTTATTGGACGCATTGATAAATTCAGTCAGGATGAAAGACATCATATTCTGATCAAAAATAGCTCTCTCCAACAAAACGGGAACAAATTACTCCAGGAAACTGTACCAACTGTACCAACTGTACCAACTGTACCAACTGTACCAAAACAACTTCGGATACTTTGAAAGCTTCGAAAACATATTTAATTGTCAGAAATAACGGAATGGAAGCTCTAAATCGAATATTAAATATTCTGAAAGTAGCTATAATCAACATTAAAGCAACGTATTTGGCTATAGCCCCACCAAAAAAACAAAAAGAAACTCAAAAACCTTCATAAAATCTCCCGGGGGTTTCAGAACAGAATGTAGAAGAATCTCTAAGCTCCAAAAAAACTTGGACTGTGACAAACAGAGCTTCGATACTCGACTCCAGTCCAACACAAAAAATTTATGGTGAAAAAGAAATCACTTGCTTTACCATTAAAAATAATAGATCCAATTTCAGCATAGCAAGAATTCCGATTGCCCCACAACCTTTCAAAGCGCCTCAAAAAATGGGTAAAATACGTGAAAATTCCTTAGGTGATCGAAATTCTCAGAAATGGGTACAAAATTTCATATTACCAAAAGCCAACACCCATACTTCATAAAAAAGTACTGCCTACCAGTGGCCCACATTATGAACATAAGCTTCATGGTGTAAGAATACGAAATACTTGGAACTATTCAAAAAGAAAATTTCTCAGACACAACCTTTGTGTCACCGATATTTGAAAAAGAAGAGACAAGGAAATACGACTTGTACTAAACATGGCTTATATAAAAAAAATCATAATAAAAGAAAGCTTCAAAATAGAAGATGTGAGGTCTTTAAGAGAATGAATAATTACCGGGAGCTACATCGCAAAATTGGACCTAAAATCAGTCTATCACTACATACCACTCAACCTCGAGACCACAAAAATGTGCAAATTCATGCGCCAAAATGTGGTGTACGAATTCCTGTCGCTAAAATTTGGACTAATGACTGAAACTTGAGCGCTTTCAAAGATAATGAAAGCAGCCATCGAACTGCTAATAGTGATAGGAATTCGTCTTATATTTTAAATTGAAGACGTAGATATTCTGGGTACATCTGCGGCAGAGTGCCTCCAATACAGAAAAATTATCCGAAAACGCTAAGATAATTTAGGGTACACAATCAGAACCGAAAAATCGGTAACAACTCCCAATAATTCTTAAGCATTTCTGAGGTTTCTATTCAACACAGGTAAGATGGCCATTCAGCTAACTCAAGAAAAAACGAAAAAAATCTGCCGGGAAGTTCGCGGGGCACGCCACTGGTCGATCAAAACAAGTCAGAATATGAGAATAAATGGGCTGTTCTCCGCAGGAGCAACTGCCATAGGACCAGCTGCGATAAAAACCCGAGATCTCCAGATGGATATCTCAAAAAAACTAAAAAAATCACACTATCAGTACGACTATCCTTGTCAACTATCGGAAAACATCATACAAGACTTGATTTCGAGGAAAGAGCAGATAAATGCATGTAACAGCTCCCCAATGATGCTGAAACCGGTGAGCCCAAAATCTCCCGATTCTGCAACAACGGATTTTCCTGGGGCTGGATGATAGTATAACGATGGCATTATGACTCTAGAGGGAACTTGAGGTTCAAGAATGAGGCCAGAATCGTCGAATTACAAAGAGGCTTACACTCTTCTCCATGCCCTAATACTGCATTTGACTTACTGGTAGAACCAAGAAGTCCGCATGCAGACAGAAAATATCACCACAAAGGAAGTATATCAGAACGGGAGTACAATATCAAAAAGGAAGCTCCTCGGGTTAGCTAAGGAGTGGCGAAATATAACATTTCCCAAAAAAACACAGCCAAATATTACGCACATAGCGGGAGGAACCAAAATTTAGGCAAACTGTTATTCACGGAATGCGTACACACCTTGGGAATGGATGATGACCAAGCGCTTGTTCAGCTTAGTAAACAAACTGTGGGGCCCATTGAAAATAGACTTATTTGCATCAGTGATAAACCACCAGCTGCCGAGATATTATTCCCAGTCACCAGATCCACAATCTCTGGGAACAGACGCTCTTCTTCACCCATGGCCCAAAACAGGAGCATATGCGAACCCCCCTCCAATTTTAATTTTACTGACACTCAGGCGGGTTATTTTAGAGAAAATAAAGCTGAAATTAATAAATCTCAATTTGAAAATCCAGCCATAATATTCAGTACTAATAAATGTAACTAGCTGCGAGCAATTAATACTGAAATCAGCCCACTCACAGTAGGGAACGTGCGCTTGGAAAGTGTAGGGGTCACAGGCGTCAAATTATATGAGCAAGCAGAAAAGTTGATATCTGACGATATTAAGCCAAATAAAAGAAAGAAAATACGTATTAGGATGGAAAAAATATTGCGAGTGGTCTATCAGCAAAGGAATAGACCCCAAAAAATACAAATCAGCTAACCTAGAAAATTTCCTTGCATCGCTTAAACTTTTAGCTTAGCCTATCTCAATATATGCTACATCGGTTTCAGACAGGTGTTTTACAATAATCCAACCAAAAATCCTATAACAACGAATAGGAGAATTAATATGCTTCTAGTAGTGCTAAAAAATAGCATTCCATATCGCCCATTAAACCCCCCAATTTGGGATGTAAGTTCAATGCTAGAAGTCTTAAAGTCATGGGGAGAAAACAATAAAATTCCACTGTTAAAGCTAGCTAAAAAGTATGTTATGTTATGTTATTGGCGCTTTCAACTTCATGGAGACTTCGAAGCGAAATTCAAGGGATAATGAGGTCTGAAATAATTAAAGGAAAAAATGATGTGCTGCTATTACACTGTTCAAAGCATAAAGGTAAAGGATCAAAATCGATATGGCTAAGCCCATACAACGAAGATCCTACTATATGCCCAATAAGAACTCTTGAAAAATACTTTGGTTTGACAAAAGAACTTGCTACTGGGAAATTCGAAAACACTATGTTTTTCATTACTTAGCCAAAAGTAAAGCCTAATTCAAATGAAACCATATCCAGATTAATAAAATCAACAATGCAGCTCTTAGGATCTATAAATAGTGCACATAGCACCAGAGCAGTTTCTGTTACAAAAGCATTTAAATCGGGCGTAAGATAAAAAGATTTGATGCAAAAGCTGATTGGAAAACCGAAAATACTTTTAAAAAGTATTACTTCAAACCAAATAATGAAATAGTGTACAGCTCTACCTCAGCAATTTTCAGAACGACAACCACACCGATAATTGAGAGAACTTTGGTACCGAAGAGCAAAAAATGCCGTTTTGAGCGATTGCGAAAAATAGTTGTAGTCTGTTTGAGGGACCGAAGTCCCGAAAATGATCGAACCCGCCCTCCTCATCTCAAATCAAAAATGCATCGTTCTTTATTTGCTATATTTAGAACTTGCTAATGGTTTTAAGGGTTTAATGGGTTCATTTTATATTCTCATATTTTATATCTTAATTCACTTATCAAACTTTATTTATATCTACAAATAAAAGTGAAATGCGGACTGAAAGGCCCGCCACAAATCATTGAGAAGACCTTTGGTCCCTCGAACAGTTTACAATTGTTAGAATAGAAAAAGCCTGCCAAAATTAATCAAGCTTATGGATAAATAATTTTCTTATCCTAATGAAGTACGTGCAAAAACATCATATTTCTTCACTCTTCAATAGTTTTTAGAATGATGCAGATATCTTATTAATAATTTGAATTGTAATAAAAAACTGTGAAGAAAAAATCAGACTAAGAAATCAAAGAAAATAAAATTAATAGCTCGAAAAACCTGTGGTTAAAAGAGATAATGGCGATAATCAATGGAGCTATGGAGCTATGGTGTCCGGGACTTTAGTCGGTATTTTTCTCAGAAATTCTTATTTTAAGCTACCCTCAGAGAATCAACACTTAAATCTAAATGACAAATTGGACACTGTTTCGAAACCGTTGTTAGCCAGTTCTCCAAGCATTTTTGGTGGAATTTATGAAAACATGGTATTACTCTAAAATGATCGCCAACGTACATACCCTCAAAGCATATTGAACACTCTATGGAGTTACGATACTCTAGGTTATCATCTATAGGGGTAAAAGAAACCATGTATTAGGAATAATTCACGATTTTTCTTATTCTCGATTTAAATGTTATAATTTATTATTTAGTTGCCATATATTGTAAAACGCTTAGTTAGTTCGAGGCAAAAAAGGTTTTTTTTTAATTTTTGTTTTAATACCTTTTGCTTTGGTTTTTTCTGAGTTATATGCGTTACTTGATATCGGGCTGTTTAGTATTGATGTCTTGAGCGTTTTACTTGAATTGGGGATATTCTCAAACATTGTTTCAGTTATCTTGACAGATTTGAACCTCATAGCTTTATTCAGCGTCATTACTGGGCTGGAATTTGCTTGCTGAGAGCTGTTCAGAAAATTATTGGCATTATGCGAACTTTGGCTTTTTGGAGTTTCGGTTTTTTTCAAATCTCGAAAGAAGCCAAATAAATCAATATCTAAGTCAAGCCCTATACCTATTTATTTTTAATAATAAAAATTTGAAAAAGTGTATAAAATTTTTTTAACTCGTGCATTTTTTTAAGCAATATTAAACTGATATTAATCAATTTAGTTTTAGTTAGCCAGCTGCTTAAATAAAATAAATGTCTGATGAGGTATGTTAATTTAAGATTTAAATGAACTATATTAACTTGATAATGATCCAATTTCATTCAATTAACAAGGCTGAAAGGAAACTAATAAATAATCATTAAAATTAAGTAAAATACCAAATTTCATTCTATGTGTACGGTTTTCAGATTCTTAATCTTATTATTTTTATAAACTTTGGGTTTAGCTTAGAAATTTTAACTCTTTTTAAAAATATAAGTACTGTTAGTGAAAAAATATTGCAATCAATAGTGAAAAAATATTGCAATCAATAGTGAAAAGTTCAGGTTATAATAGTATTATTATTTCTTTTTCCAATGACCAGTTTAAAATTTTTATTTAACCCTTTACCGTCCAACACTCTTTAAAAATACGAATTTATTGATTCATTTATTATTATATAATTTAATTTTTATTTGTTGGCATTCTTTAAATTACCAGCTATTGATTGGTTTTCGGAATTAGAGTATTTTAATTGAACACTGTTGGCTACATTTTATAGATCAAAAATAATCTACCGCCAGTGAAAGGGATAAAGAAAAAATAAGCTTTCTTGCTCACTAGTAAAATACATAAATTTATTATTTTTATTTTATAATTTTATGTAAATATCATTCATTAATCTAATTATTATTAGCCCTTTTACTGGCGGTAGATTATTTTTGATCTATAAAATATAGCCAACAGTGCTCAATTAAAATACTCTAATTCCGAGACTATAACAAGTATTGGTATATTCTAAAATAACAGCAAATAGTAAATTTCATTATTTATCATAAACGAATCAATAGATGTATTTTTTAAACAGCTTTGGACGGGAAAAGGTTAAAAGTTATAAGCGAGTATATAAACATGATTTTTTAAAAATGCGTTGAAGGAAAAAGGGCTAATCTAAATTTAAAATAGCTCATCATTATCATTTACTCTTTTTTACAATTTCCCGTCCATCACTTAATAAGAATCGAATTATTTGGATCGTTTATGGTATATACCCCTTTCAAATGTAGTAGACAGTTTTTGATCTATCAAATATGACAGCTGTGTTCAATTAAAATACTATAATTCCGAAACATTAAGAATTTTTGGAATACCGTTAAATGATAGCATATAATAGACTTGCTTACAAAACATAAAAGAATCATAAGATTGATTTTTTATAAAGAGCGTTGGGCAAGAAAGGGTTAATAAGCATAAATTTAAAAGAATCAAAACCTTTTTTTTTTGACGAGTAAATATTTTGGAAATTCCTGTTTGTTCCAAAAGTCAGTTTGTAGGTAATCAATGTACACTAGTGCTTCTATTTATTTCTTTTCCTATTTAAAAATTTTCATTTATCTAGTCTTCAACTCGAATAAGATTCGAAAACGAGAGCTAGAAGTGAAAACGTAGCCACATTATAGCTTTGCTTAATCTAGCCAATAATGTAATAGCGATGAGCATATTAGCTTATTGGCTATACTGCATTAATGTTTGTTTTCCTATGAGAGATATTTTAGTATATAATTATCTAGTCCACGACTCTAGTAATCTTGCTCACTCTTTCGTTATCAGCTCTTATTAATAACTGATCGATCTTATACCATATTATTTATTGATTAAACATCATTTAGTTACAGTTTTTGTGAAGAACTACCCAACTATGCAAGCAGCTCTTTTTGGCAGTTATCACACTATCTTTGCTAATACTCAAAAGCTGAACAGCTCATATAACTTGATTTGAATTTATCTGAGAGCTAATTTTGCTACCGCTAATTATTTACAAATAACTAAATACAGGATTTGCAACTCATAATAGTGACGTGTAAACTTGGATTAATAATTGAGATTGTGACACCTTTTTTTCTATATCATTGCGTTGAATGAATAATAATTAGCGTATAGTTAAATGTATATTATATAATATATTATTGAGGTTTTTTCCTAATAATACTTATAAATATAGCAAATTTATTATTATGGAATATCAATGCTGCAAAAAATATAAGTTTTATTGTATCTTTCTTAATTGGCGATGGATATTTTGCTTTATTTAGCCCTTTCACGCCTGGTATTTTTTTTTCGCGGAAAATTTATTTATACATTAATAATAAGTTTCAAGTTTCACGGGTGGTAGGCCATTTTTTATCTATAAATATTAGCAAATTATATTCAATTATAATTGTTTTATTCCGAGTCCAAAATAGTTATTGGCTAAATGTATAATAGCAGCAAACAATATATTAAGCTATTAAATAATAAACGAATCATTTATTAATCTCTATATATGATGTTGAACGGGAAAGGGCTAAAAAAGCTTTTACCCTCGAAATAATTTCGCAGTTACAAAAGTGAAGCTTGTTATTTCCCAGTTGCCTTTTAAAAAAAGTTTTATAAAAATCCTCTAACCTCATAAGAAAAAAAAAAACATATCACATTACAGCATGTAGCCTCTTTTTTTTTTTAATTTACCTCCATAGCTAGTAATCTTTAAATATTTATTAACTCTTTCACGGGTGACGGATTATTTCTAATCTACAAAATATAGCCAACTGTATTCAATAAAAAAAACTTTAATTTCGAGGCCTTAATAAATATTTGTTTTTTTGTGAATAATACAAATAGTAAATTTAATTTGTTATAGTAAACGTATCAAATAATTCGATTTTTTATAGAGTTTTGGATGGTAAAGGGCTAATTATAAGATAATTTTATCTATTTTATAAGGGTGAATAGTTATATTAGGCATTTTTGTTTGTGAATATGATGCCTTGTAGAAGTGTAGCTAATATGCACTGGCTATCTGCGGATCTCAATAACGGAAAGGCATTATACGTCAAAATATATATATTTATTGAATTTTATAATGCTATGCGTTGATATTTGTATTGATATTAGGTTAATCAAATAATCATTTCGGATAAATGTATTTAGTTTAGGAAATAAAAGAAGTATAAATTACCAAAGTCATCCCAGTGACTAAGCGTTTTTTATGTATAATTGTATTGTATTATTGTATGGGATATTTTTGGGGGTATATGACCTTTTTTTACTTAAAAAATGTATTTACTTACGAGAATTAGATAATGGTATTGAATGTATCAGGTAATTCATATATGAGATTATTCCAAGAAGCGGAACCTTTCCTATTTAAAACTTCCTACTCATCGTCTTTACCTTTACTCTTAATTTTTTTGAGGAAATAAACTCAAATGAATTATTTGATACATCCAATAACATTACCTAATAGCGATAAGCAGCTGGAATTCCAAGAAAAAAAGCTGTGTCTCTATTAAGAATACTGATATGACGATTAATTCTAATCAAGTCTAAAATAAAGCCAAAATTTATGAGTAGGTAAAAATTGATAGGAAAAGTTTCGCTCCCGAAATAGTCTTTCGTGTTTTTAGAAAAAAATAGTGAATTATATGTAAATACTATAGTTAAATAAAATAAATAGGCAAATTAAATTCTCGGAATATATGTGATTTATTAAATAATTTTAAAATTTTTACTATAAGCGGAATTATGTATGGGGGTAAGCTATAAATTTTACGGCATAAGCTAGTGTCCGAGTATATTCAAAGTCAGAATTACAGCAAATCAATTATATTTGTCATTATTTATTTATTTGCAATAAAATCAAAATTTATTTATTTAGTCAGTCCAGTGATATTAATTTAAACTATGCAAGCCGAGAAAAATAAATCGGCATGTTAACCAGATATAAAAAAAATTGATACCAAAAGATGCCTCTATAAATAGCGGGATATCATCCCATTTAAACATTGTTACTAAAACATTCATTTTATTTCTAGATTTAAGACATTAATCTTTGATTCTATAGGATCAGAGTGCACATCAATCGAGAATGAAGAGTAATAAAATCTTAAAAATATTTTTTGTCCTTAATTCCACAACTAGTTTATCTATTAATAGTCGAAATCAATACAGTCGCAGATCATCGTTTACTGATAGCTATAATGGAGTTTATAACTCGCTTGAAGAGAATTCAGAAATTTACAACAGCTGCCAAGCAAAGTTTATAGATGCAGATACATATAATCCTTTGGAAAATAGTGAATTAATATCAGTCCAAATGATAATGAGACATGGAGATCGTGCACCAACTTTCTTTAATGAAAACGATGGCCAGATTTACAATTTCTGCAATCTATCCAAATATAATCCACTTTTAAGGCCTATATCCACTAACATGGTTAACAGCACCGTAGATAACATTGCTGAAGGTACATTGGTAGTAATTCCATCTAATAACACGTGTTCTCCAGGAGGCTTAACAGAAAAAGGAGCTCTAGCTTCTTTAGATTTAGGAAAATCTACCCGTAGTATTTATGTAGATAAACTTGGTTTCTTAAGCCCCACTCTTAAGAATTCTGATCAAATCAAGGTTAGAGTCAGTAGTTCAGGGTAAGTAAACTCTCTAATAAGGATTAAATTTGGTTTAAATAAATCTGAAAGTAATTAAAAAATATCTTTAGAAAATTACAGAAATAGTGACAGCTATGATATTTTTATCTTTACTCATCTAATTAACATTTTCATTATATAAATTTAAATTTTAGGAGGACTATTCATACTGCAAACTTTTTCCTTTCCGGATTATACCCGATAACCGGAAATGGCACGGATGTCATAATAAATGCTTTGTACTTACCTTCAGCAAAAGAAAACATTATCGACAACTATTCGATTTGCACTAAAAATCAATATTTTTCTGATTTAATACAAGCTTCTGATGAATATAAAGAATATCTAAGCTATAACTCAGACTATATCTCATTAATGAAAACAATTTTTACCACAAATACCTCAACTGCTGTTTTTACAAGAACAAGGTCTTTCTACCTTGATTTATTACTACCCAGAACATGTCATAACATTCCATATCCATGTAATTCGGAAGGAAAGTGTGTAACTGAAGAAATGTACAAGGCAATGAAAGCTAGCATGACTTGGGAGTTCATTTACCAAAAAACAATGAATCGATATTCTAAAGATCTAAATATTGTATTGCATGGTTTTTTCTTGTCCGATTTAAAACGTGACTTAGAAGAACTTGTTAGAAATAATAAAAACAGAAAGAAGTGCCCCAAAAAGAATAATCCAAGATTTTATCTGTACTCAGCTCATGACAGTACAATAAATCACGTTATTTTCTCATTGCTAGGATATATTCCTAATACTTTTCTTCCACCATTTTCTTCGAATCTTTTCCTCGAAGTATGGAAAAATAAAACTAGTGGGAAATTAAGCGTTCGAATTATTTACAATAATAGTATACTTAAAGTGCTAGGCGAAAACGGCTCATCTCAGCCATGGTGCAACTTTAATTCATGTGATTACGATACCTTTATCAATTTCTTAAGCAAAGTACAAGTCACTGACCCAGTATCACAGTGTGTTGTATAAATTATTGTTATTTTGTTAATTAGTATTTTTCTTTACTGCTAAGCTAGATTTCTCAGACTCTCTCTCAGAAAAAATTTTCTTGTGCGAGCCAATAGAATTAGAGAATCTATAAAATTTTATTTCTCATCTACTATTCGCTTTTTTTACGTCATTACTAAATAAAATTGACTATAACCATCGAACGCGTAGTCTATCGACTTTAACTTATTAATAAAACTTTGTTGACCTTGCCAAGAGCTGCATTTTGGTACAAGTTTGGTCTCTGTTTACAAAGTTTAGTTGTTGCTATTAAATTGTAAGCGCCCAAGTTTGGTGCACAGTTTTAATTAGCCATATCAAAAAAAATAACTGCACAAATCGCCGAATTTAACGAATTTGATTATTTCAATTAATTTGCGACACATAAAAAAGCCCACACAAAAAAGCTATAAAAAAACAAAAGCACAAAAAAAAAACATCAATTTACTCAACTATGATCATTGGAAAGCTCGTAAAACGTACTAGAACCTTATTTAGCGACGTTGTGAAGGGGTATGACCCTCATTGCCTCACAAATGAGGTACAAAACAGCAACACTGCTGATTATCCTAGGATTAATAACCAAAATAGGGTAAACAACAACCCCAGATCACAATTAAACAACAAAAAAATGAAAAAAAGCTCAGCTAAAAAAACCCTGGCAGGAAGAAAAGGGAATCTGACTGATATGAGCCTGTATAAGGAGGTTTTCATCAAGAATATGTTTTCTGAAGGTGAAATAACCTGCCTTAAGAAGTTCTGCACTGGCGGCTCCAACATGAAAGTCGGCTGCTCATGGGCCCAATTCAAAGGGAACCACATCGACGCCCTTGAGGTCATATTCAGTGCGCTTAAAGACGTGTCATAAATTAGACAGGACGACCATCGCGCCGGCACCACATACATGATTTTTAATAATATAAAAGACGCAAAAAATCTAATGTCTACAAAGCTTGTCTATAACGACAAGCCAATAGACCTATATCAGACAGTGAAAATCGAGGAGGATATCACTGTAGTAAACATCCCTA
>LSSN01000480.1:3868-16540 GCA_001970855.1 Smittium culicis | reverse complement strand
TTTTGACATTTTGTGAGATATCAGATAATATTATGATTTATTTTAATAAAAAATAAAAAAAATTACAATATTCAGATGATTTATAGATTAACTAATTTAGTTATTAAATAATATTAAAATTGGTTTTATCAAGTCACATAAAAAATAAAGATTATTTTAGCTTGGATCCAGTTAGCACGCATCTTTAGAGACATTAATTGCTAATAATTTAGATAAGAAAAATTCTAAATAGAGTTATTTGAGGAAATTTTTAATTTCTGGGGATTTTAAATGAACGATTATTAGTAAGAACTATACCACAGCAATGATAGTGACAGAGAAAAGGTAAAATCTATCAATAACCTTTTAAAAAAAATTCTTTTTTACGCATCTTGATCTTAAAAAGTGTATATATTAATAAATTAACCAAGTTTTCAGTAGCCTTGTTGAAATTACCCAGATAAGAATACTAAATTTATGAGGCCAGGTTATTTAATGAAGCCGATGTAAGTATTTTTGTTGACAATGGTCGTGGTGTTGGATTTTGAACATATTTGATAAACGTGCACAAATTTGGTAACGTAAAAATGTACTTTTAGCAAAAGGATAATCACAAAAAAATTTTTATAAACGCTTCTGATATGGTACCTGTGCGAAAGGAGTATACATGTTTTGCATTAAATACCAAGGTTCCTTTATTTGTGATATAATCCAAGAATTTTAGAATACGTAAATAATATAAATCAAGAAGGTGAGAGGTTTAAAAAATATAATTTTTTCAAAAGGTATTGGTTTGAGATAATTGAATATGTGTTTATCTATTATTATTTTCAACTCTGAATAATGTGGATCTTGAAAAGGAGTATTAGCAACTATAGAGTGTTTAGTGTTAAGAAATTGCTATTAAATTGAATAGGTTTAACTATTTATATAGGTTTTAGCAGAGGCCTTTATTTTGGCTATTAGGCAACTTAAAATTTGAAAACTTGCCAAGCCAATAAAGTTCCTGATTTAGTTACACAGTTTCAGTTCTTATTATTACCACATTAGCTATTAAGGAGTTATAGATAATAATTGGTCGAGTGCTGGCTTAAATTTATGGGCTAGTAATGAATCTGAAACTTATTGGCTACGCTTCAACTATAGATGATACTGTGCCAATAAATACATATAATTAAAATAAATAACCAATAGCTATCGATAATTTAAAATGAGATAATCGCACCTATCACTGAGATGTAGAGTCCAAGCAATTTTATACACTGGCCAATGGACGGAGAGGTAAACAGACGAGAATCAGAAATGAAGGCAAGCCAAGCGAACAACACTTACTAAAAACAAAGCAAGTAGCAAATAATTAAAGCAAAAAATTCGTTTACTAAGAGTTGAGTCAGTAATAATAGTTTGTGCCGACAAGCTTCATAATCTTTGCCTCTCATTCTTATTTGGAAATTTAAAGCATTTACTTCATAGCCTTACATTCACTACCCTTAGTTTACTTATCCCTCATTATTAATAAGGGTATATACGAGTATCAGTCATCATTACCCACTTTCACTAACATTTACTCTGAAAACTTATTTCATCGACTTAGTTTTTACTATTTTAGTTCCAGAATTTCTAGATGTATATTATCTAAATGGAATCTCTTCAAATATCAAACGAGCCTGTAGATTCTATGGCTAACTCGCATACAGATTCTGAAGTTTTTGAGTCTATTGATCTTGATTCTGATATTCCACAGGAATCTGCTGATAAAAAGAATTCGACTTTCCAAAACACCGAAATCTCATCTGAATCCACCTCAATCCAACTTCATTCAGAAAACCCTCTTCCGATTGCTTCTACTGACGTTGATGTAGACTCGACTATTGATTCCAAATTTCAAAATCTTCAAGCATCTACCATAACTGATGCTTCCTCTGCTGATGGCGACAATTGTGTTGTTTCTGCAGCGTCAATAAGTGATGACACTAAAAACGATTGTCTTCAGCAAAATAATGTAGAGCCAACTATTCATTTAAATGATGAACCTACTTCTCCCCAAGAAAATTCCTCTTACAGTCAGAACTCAAATAAAGTTGCTGTCTTACCCAGCTTAGTTTTTGTAGTCGCTTCAATGAAAAAGCTATTATCTTTAAAAGACGGCTTAAAGAGCGACGTCAAACCGTTACTCTCAAAGGGATTAGGTATACTTTTTTTTTATTCTTATTGTTATCTCACTCTCTAATTCATATACAATTATAAAATAGAGATAATTGAATCAAAGATGGCTGACAGTATCCCTGAAGATCAAAGACTTATAGACTGGTCCGAGGCAAATAAAATACTTGACGGACTTGAACTAATATGCGAACCATCAAATAAGAGCTCGGAAGCTGTTATAACCGGATTAGATATCATCGAAAAGCTTGTCTCTTTTCGCTGTTTTAAATCTATAGACTCTTACTATTCTTCGAAATATTATATCGCTAATAAAACCTACAACTCTGATTCATCTACTAAGCCTTGGATAAACCCCGTCTCCGCTCTATCAGATCGTTTAATTAAAATCATCTGTCAAGGGTTTACTGGTTCATCAACACCTGAAAACATCCAGCTCCAAATTGTTAAAGCTATATTAGCTGTTGTGTTATCAATAGATTTGCGGATCCACCAAGACGCTTTACTTCGTTCCGTTAGAACTGTTGTCAATATCTATTTGCTTGGTTATAATAACCAAAATGAAACTATATCTCAAGCTGCTTTAAGCCAAATGATCCATACTACTTGCAAACGCGCCAAAAAATATTCGCACTTCCTCACCAAAGTAAACTTTGAATCTGATTATGAAAAATCTGACCAAAATAGCCAATCTACCTTCCCTCAAAATATCGATTCATCTGACTCTTTTATCAATGACGTGTTTGCAAACGACGTTTATTCAAGAGACGTTTTTTTGATTTTTTGGGCACTCAGTAAGCTGTCTATGCGCAAATCTAGTTCTGATTATTCCGCTGAGCTTAAAAAAATCTCTGAACGCTCTATTACAGTATCCCTTAGCCTAATGAGCTTAATGCTATCGAACTACCAGGATATATTCACCAATAGTTATCTATTTTTGAACAACAATGATTCTAGATCCAAGTCTGAACCTCCTTCTGATAAGAACAAACATGAAGCCACTCCCTCGTCCTTAGGAGATAATAGCCCCGCCCCAATCAAAGTTGAAGACTTTGGAATAAACTTATCAAAAAATGCTGGAAATACCTTAGACTTAAATTCTGCAATGTCTCATGCTTTACAAAAAACACCAAATTCAAATAAAAGCATAGACGAGTCAAAATCCAGCGATTCTGGTTTAAAAGAAACCAATTACTATATCCCGCTAATAGTAGTGATCAAACAATACCTAAGCTTATCATTATCCCGCAGCCTTGTGTCTACTAACCCTGTAGTACTTGGCCTATCATTGGAAATTTTTGAACAAGTTCTTGTATATTTTAGAAACTACTTAAAGCAAGAAATCGAAGTTTTGATGAAAGAGATCATATTTCCGATCTTAGCTATGAAGCATAGCGGATCAGTTTTCCAAAGAATTCTCATAATTAGAATGCTAGGAAAGGCTTTTAAAACACCTAATCTAGTCGTTGAACTCTACTTAAACTACGACTGTGATTCACATTCGCAAATCGAAATCTTTCAAAAAATTGTTGAACAATTATGCAGAACAAGCGGCATTAAAGTTGATGTTCCTCCTTCGAACGGAGGTCCCGGTATGTGGGAAGAATGGAGCAACCTCTCGACTCTAAACCAAGAACAAATAGAAGACAACATGTGGTCAGTTGCCCAAAAAGTTACTTCCATATTCAGATCATCACATATGAATAAAAAGGACTCAGCTCCAACAAATAATCCTGAAGCGTCACATGCTGATTCATATTCCTCAATGCCGGACTTCAAAGCTCCTCAAATTGAAAAAAGTCCTTCTGCTCAGCCTAAAATCAGCGAAAATGATAGAAAAAACTCTGCAATGTCCTTACATAACTTTTCTGATGACTTTTTTGATCATAATACGGAATTTAATCCAGTCACACTGCAAAACTCTCAAAAAGATGAATACTCTTTAAGACAACTTTCATTAAATGCTCTAATATATTTGCTACAAAGCATGGTTGAATGGAGTGGAAAAGACCCTGACAATCAGGTATTTGCTGAACAAACTTTAAATGAAACCGAATTTGATAGCCGAGATAGCCCATTACCAAGCTCAATTTCTTCTCTTAGCACGTTTACTTTAGAGAACAGCCCTAAAGATAAAATGGCCAAATCAACTAGCTCCGGAGGCTCTCGACAGGTCGGGCTACCAACGATCCAATCACAAGATGACACAGATCTTAAGCAACTAAAAGAAAATCGTCTTCGAAAAGAAAAGTATGCTAGAGATATTGAGCTATTTAACTTTAAAGCTAATAAAGGTATCGAATCTCTAATTTCTCATGGATTCATTAGTTCTGATGATCCAGAAGTAGTATCTACTTTTATTCACCAAGCTTCTAAGAAAGGTCTACTGAATAAAGTATCTATTGGAGAATACCTGGGTCAAGGTGATGCATATCATGTTGAAGTAATGCACAGATTTGTTGATGGATTAAGGTTTGTAGGAATGACATTTACTGAGGCTTTAAGACACTTTCTACAAGCTTTCAGGTTACCAGGCGAAAGTCAAAAAATTGATAGATTTATGCTTAAATTTGCTGAGCGATATATTATCGACAACAAAAAAAATATTGAATACTCAAATGCTGATGTTTACTATACTTTGGCATACAGCACAATTATGCTTAACACTGATCAACATAGCTTACAAGTTCGTAACAAAATGACCAAAGAAGATTTTGTTAACAATAACCGCGGAATTAATAATGGCCAAGACATAAAGCGCGAAATCCTGGAGGGAATCTTCGATGATATTGCTAACAACGAAATTAAGCTTAAAGACGACCCGCTTGACACTTACACAATTGACGTCCTTAACTCTTCTAAAGGGGATAACGGAAAAAATAAATTTTTCGGCCAATTTAGAAAAGCTGACCAAAATGGAAAACTAATTCAATCAATCCACGAACACTCAGTTAAAATGTCTTCGAAGAGTGAACAAAAGATTCGTGAAATGTCTAGGCGCAGAGGTAGCAAGAGTACTAGTAAGAATATGTGGCTTTTAGAACAAGCTCAATATACTAGGGCAACCCGCTCCGAGCATATATCGACAATGTTTGCAGCAATCTGGGCTCCTGTTTTGGCTGCCCTATCTTCTCCTTTACAAACATCAAGAGATCCTCGGGCAATAGTTGCATGTCTAATTGGTCTTCAGGCTGGTATTGCTTTGTCTTGTCGATTCAAGCTACAACTTGAAAGAGCAGCTTTTGTTACAAGCCTTTCTAAGTTTACAATTTCGGGTAGTTTGAGTGAACTAGGATATAAGCAAATTGAAGCTACTCGTGCATTGCTTGAAATACCCTTACTGGCGAATGACATTGGCGATGGGTTTGAGGAAGATTGGGTTACTGTTTTACAGTGTATTTCTTTATTAGATAGACTTCAATTACTTTCGGATCCGTCACCATCCCCTTCATTATCTATGACATCTAACTTGCTACATAACTCTGAAAATAATAAATCTGATAAATTTATAAATGACTCTGAAACTAAGTCAATTAACTCTAATGCTAACACTGAGCGACCTTCGCCTAAAGCTTCTATTAACCCAAAAAGAAATGATGTTTATATCTCTAGATCGAGTTCCAAATCAAAAAATTTACGATCTAGGTTAGCCAAGCTAGATTCTTACTTCCAAATATTGGCTATTTCATCAGACAAAATATTTTCTGGGTCTATATTCCTATCTGGAAAGGGTATATCTGACTTTGTCAAAGCATTAGCAACTGTTGCTATTGACGAAATCACATTTAACTCAGGAACTGGTGTTTATAATAATGCTTTATCTCATAACTCAGATAATGCATTCAGCAAAAGTCATAGACGTAAATCCCTCTCTCAAGCTGATACCTTAAAAAATGTTACCACCGCACCTATCTCAAATACTATCACTTTTGATGACGAGTTTAATTTGCCAATTGTACATCCTAACCATAATGAGCAGGAATCATCTAATAAAGACCTTTCACACGAAACAGGTACTGATCCTAACAACTTCGTTCAAAGAAGAAAATCGTCTACAAATTCATTGAAAAACCATCTCTCTGTTAAACCTAGAACAGATAGCGTTGTTCTTTCTCCAATTGATCACGCTTTACTTAGACATACTGGCTCTATACCATCGTCAGATTCAGCTCCAAGGCTATATATGCTTACTAGGATTGTTGAAATTGCGTATTATAATATGGATAGAATTAAGTTTGAGTGGTCACATATATGGACAATTCTTGGAGATCTTTTTGATCGTGCCGGATCGCATCCGGACGCGCGTGTTGCTGCGTTTGCTCTTGACTCTTTGCGCCAATTGAGTGTAAGATTTTTGGAGTTGGATGAATTACCTCATTTCCAGTTCCAAAAACAATTTTTAAGGCCGTTTGTCACTGTTTTAGAACACCAGTGTAGTTTGTGTGTTGTTGCCAATGGTCAAACGATTAGTGCAGGTGATGGGTTTGTTAAGGATTTGGTAATCAGATGTGTGTTACAACTTGTTGAGGCTAGGTTTGCTCAACTTAAATCAGGGTGGCGCTCAGTATTGATGGTTTCACAAATAGCAGCGCTAGATCTAAGTGACAGCGTTGCAGACTTGGGTTTCGAATTAGCCAAACTATCAGCAGCAAAGATTTTTAGCAATCTCGATTTGGAATCACAAACTAGCGAATCTATTGGTTATGAACAATTTTGTGAGCTAATTGATTGCCTTTTAGAATTCTCTTTGCACTCCAACCGTCCATATTTTTCATTGTCCTCCATTGAAATTATGGAGAGCAGTTTATGTCTCGTCAACTTTTCTGAAGATTCTGATAACAAGATTCCTAACCAAGTTTTAACTAAAATCCTTGAGTCTCTTAATCAAATTGTTTTGCACGTGGCCGATCTGGAAGTTAGATCCTTTGCGCTTGAAAAGCTATTTTCTATATTCAAAAAATGTATAACAGCGAATAACGAGCATCTAATGAACTTTTTCTTTAATCAAATTGCCTTTTCTCTATTCAAAGATTTGAGTTTAGATAATCCGATTTTTGTTAGACCTAACAATAGCGAAGGGATCGAAATGTGGATTTCAACAACACTGATCAAAGCCCTTCGTTTAATAATTGATTTATTTGTATTCTCTTTTACAAAATCTATTCCTGTTTGCAATTACATTTCTACTTTACTTGATATCCTCAAAAAATGTACAATTCATCCCAATGAAACACTAAGCAGAATAGGTGCAGCTAGTTTACAAGATTTTATTGAAAAGAGCTATAAATTTTTGCCTGAATCAACCAAAAGTATGGCCATTAACTTAATATCTGATACTTTAAAATTCTCCCAGTCAAACTTGTTATTTGATCTTGGTTCTAAAGTTCTTCCAGCAAACGCTAACGATATCATTGAACGTAAACTTGATTCATATTTGCAAGAATGGTATTTCAGTATTACTTCAATGTGTATCTTACATCTCCAATTAATTAACTCAATTGGAGATTTATTTATTACAAGCCAGCTTTCAAACAAATTGTCAAACCCTGAAAATTATTCATTTGACAACTTAAGCGTTATCGATTTGCAGACTGATTCAGCTTCTAGAATTGAAAATGCATTAGATGAGTCTGATAACATTCTTTATGGACTATATGTATCCGAAAATTACCCATCGCTAAACACTATAAATTACTTTAGTGTATCTAGTTTATTGAGCCTTTGCGATTCGTTAAATGAGTCGAGAAGATTTGCAAACAAGTTTAACTCCAATCTAGCTGTAAGAAGAAGACTTGTTGACAGAGGTATTATGCCACAGCTACCTTCACTCTTAAAGCAGGAAACTTATGCATCTCTCATTTTAATCCTTATTTTACAAAAGCTATTTTTTATTGAATCCTCTTGCAAAAGTAACGCTTCCACTAGCTCTCCTTTATCCAATGAAAAGAGCTTAAATGGCGTTAAAAAATCACCCGATAACAGCATTCATAAATTAGAATACATTAATGACATCGAAAATAGATTGATCGAAATATTCAGAATTGTTTTAATTTCATACAATTTTTCTAATGTTTACTATTCAAAAAGTGGCGAAATTCTAAACTTCCATACAACTATACCATGGCCTCGTAGCAGTTTCCAAGAATCTCAATTTTTCTCTTTAAAACCGGCAACAGAAAACAAAAACAAAAATTCAATAGAATCCAAACTTAAAGACCTAAAATTAAACTCTGCCCCTATTATAAATGATGATAAGCCAACTGATTCCCAAGGCCAAGCTAGTATAGATGAAACCAAAAAAAATACTGATCACAAGAATAGTAGTACCGAGCAGGATAACATCGTAGTTAACCTCAATTCTGAAGATACGCCAATTGTACCTTCTGATATAGATCAAAATAAGATTCACGGGGAAAAAGACTCCGATCCTTCTATTGTTGATTCTACAAGTGATATTCCCGATAACTCAAATGATGCCACTACAAAAAATAGTGCTACTGACTCGTCAATTGCAAATAGCCTACTAATTCACCAAACACCTCAACAAAGCTTTAGAAATTTTGATGTTTTATCTAGCTATAATGCACAAAAAAATAACAAAATTTCATCACATGAAGGCGATAAATTGAGCCTTAGAAGTGCTTCAAACGACGAGAGAAACGATGGTGACAATGATAGTAACTTTTTGACAGCCATAAGCGACTCGCATAGGCTTTCATGGAGGAACTGTATTTTGGTAATGACAATGTTTTTAGGGAAGCTGAGCAAGAAAAAAGATCCTAGGTTTAAAACTTTTATTGGTAAAATATACACAGAGTTAATCAAATCTCTATCAACTGCGTCCAATTCCGGTGATGATATTGTTTTATCACATGTTCAATTTCTACTTACCTGCACCTCTGAATTTTATGGAATTTCAGATACTCCAACAGCATTCATTTAATATTTCCTCTATTTATGTTTTTTTTAATTAATGCTATTAAAATAAAATTTTTCATTATTTAGTTTGTCTTTGAATTTTTCATCAATTTATTAATCATTCATGAATTAAAATACTGACAAATATCGAGGTCAAAATTAAATTTTTTTATATTATACAATAAACATGATTTTTTCAAAAATATAAACATTTATATAAACATATATTTAGAAATTATATTATATTTATTCATTTATAAGCTAATCAAAATTAATCGTGTGAAAATTTGATTATAATCTAGCGATATCGAAACGAGATTTTTTTAACCGTGTATTTAACTGATGAAATTTAATATGTTAATATTTACACAATTTATAAGTATTATATTAATTTTAGTAAATAATTATTAAATGAGTAAATATGAAGAAAAATTGCAGCAGTAACTACATTAAAGCAGATTCTGTTAGATACTATATATATATTATTTAAACTAGGTAACTCAACAAGTATTAAAACTGGAATTTTAAAGCTTACCGAATATATAAACACCACTGACATAATTTTTTTTTTTTTTGCATGATACACTTTTTAAAAGGTTTGAAAACTATAAACTTTATCATAGTATCAGATAATTTAATATTCTTTCTCTAAAAATTTCCACGATAAATAGATATTTATACTATGTCTACACTTTTTTTAGAAAAATTTACGGAATATAGTCTATTACTAGGAAAAGATATGATTAGACTTGACTGATAAATTCAGTGTATTCATAAAAGTAAAACAAAGGCCGGTAGGGCTCTTAAACTTTATATGTATAATGATAGTGTATTTGAATCGCTAGCTGATTTATTTTAATAGTATAAATGAAAAAATAAATAAAATTTATATGCGCAATTGGGATTTTATTTCAAGGTGGAAGAGAGTGCTCTTTAATATTTTTTTAGATAATGGAAATATTGGTTAAATATATACTTTTGATTTTGGTTGTATATTTGTAAAATAATCTGTTGAGAATGGAAAATCATTTCAATATATGAAAGGTTTCTAAATTCTTAAAAGCATTATGGAGAGAGAAAAGGGCTTAAATTATCATATTCAATCATCTGAGCTAAATAAATTGCAATACAAAAGTTAAATGTGCAAGTATATGGATTTGTAGAATTGTGCAATAAATGCTTAATCGTTTAAATTTTTAGAAATTGCTTTTAAATCAAAGATCCGAATTGTAGCGATAAATGCCCAGCCAATTAAAATCGCAACTGAGTTTACTTATTTTATCCCACATTCAAAAACTTTGATTATAAAATAAAAAAATTATTGTTTTTTTAACGATTAGTTATCATTATAGTTGTATTATTCTTTTTTTTTTTTTTTACTTTACAAAAACGCAAAAATGGAACCTGTAAGCAGTAACGTACTCGCTGTATCTAATAGCATTCCCATAACTGAGACTTACAAGAATAGCTTGTTCACTGATTCTATTATCAACGATAAGTTCCCTATACAGTTTAAATACTCTAAAAAACGAAAGACGCATGCTGTTGCTCAACGTAAAATAGAACAAGGCGAAGATATTTTTGTCGAAAAGGCAAGCTGCTACACGATCAAACATAGTTTCTTAACCAAATTCTGCCAAAACTGTGGCTTCTTGGTAGCACCTTCAAAATCTAAAACCGGAGAAAATAAAATTAGAATGGAGAAACAGGATAGTTTGGATGTAGATTCTTTTGAGAAAGAAAATAATCTTCCTCTTAATGAGTTTTCATGTGTAGAATGCAAAATAACATCTTATTGTAGTGATAGGTGCCGCCTTGAAGATTTAAAAATTCATGAAATCGAATGCGAAATTGTTCAGAAAATCAATTCACCTTCCTTCCCTAGTGGATTTAATCATACAAGAGCTCGATTTATTATCCGATATTTAATAAACGCTAAACTCCAAGATAAAGAAGAAAATCTAGAAGTTAGCCATGAAAAACAAACGCCAATCAGATATATAGATTTCATGAAGACTAACTTAGAAGCTTATGATGGATATTGGATGAAACAAGCTCTATCTGAACTTGGTCACATTAATTCGATAATTCCAAAGGATATTACATTTGATTTTATCAAGCTTAAGGAAATATATTGCATATACCAAGCCTCATCAATAGACTTTTTTAGTTCTAATGACTCCGAGGGAACTATATTTTCGGGGTTATTTCCACTAACTTCTATATTCTTCAAACATTCATGTTACCCAAACGCTGTATTTTATGGAAACAATAAAGGTCAATTAGTATTTAGATCGCTTACTGAAATACAAGAAGGCGAACTTATTACAATTTCGTATATAAGTCTATACCAAAGCAGAGAGTTAAGGCGTCGAGAGCTACTTCTTAAAAAAAACATTTGGTGTAACTGTAAAAGATGCAAAGAGCCATTTGAAACTTCTTGTGACTCTTTACTAGACGGGGCATTGTGCAAAGAGTGCCATAAAGGTATTATGATTAAATTTGAAACCCTTGCGCCAACTAAAAAAAGTTCTTACTCTTCCTTTACGAACTCGGATACAGATGAAGAAGGCGATTATGATGATGAGCCTCATTTTATTTATAAATGTAATCTCTGCAAGAAAATCGAGGACTCAGTACCTATAAACGATATTTTTAAGGCTTCGAATAACTTGTACGAAAACTCTATGATTCATTTAAAAGAAAAGTCTTTTAAGAATGCGATTAATGGGTTTGAGGAAATTATTTTTAAATACAAGTCTTCATCAATACTATCGCCTTTTAGTCATACAATAATCAACTCGATGATCAACCTTGTTTATTGTTATCAAAAGACCAACCAACCAATTCTTGCATTGTCTAACATTAGAACAGTAGTATTCAATTTAGATGAATCTAAAATTTTCCCGAGAAACTGGCCAGATTTGTCAAAGTTACGAATAACATTGGGGAAGCTCTTAGTCCAGGTTGCAAACGAGCGACACGAAAAGCTTCCAAATTCATCAAAAGAAATCGTTAAAAAGTATTATAAACTAGCAATTGAATCGTTTAAATTGGCACTTAATGAATTGAGTGTATCGTTTGGGCCATCACATATCTACACAAACCAAGTTAGGGCGCTTTTAGAAATTTGTAAGTCAAGCAACCCAGCATACCTTTACAATAGCACATATAAACCCGAAAATGATAAATTCGTTAAACCAATAGCCAAAATGGCCACAGTTACAAGACCCAAGTCTGTAAAAGGGTTCAACTTGAAACCAAAAGGCCTTGTGAACCAGCCTCCACCTACAACGAATTCTTGATTGATTGATTTATTTTATTTTTTTTTCGCTGTAATTTTTGCCTTCTATGTATCTTTTATTTTCAAAATATAACAATTTCATTTATTTGCGCTATTCAAACGTATAGGCAATTTTATCTTTTTTGAAATTTTTATTAATATATGTGCTTGATATTAAACCTACTTGATAAAAGTTTATAATACAAACTAGTGAACAGGCACATAATAATTTGTTTTGGTCGTGTAAATACTATTTTCTATTTAGTATTTCAACGGACCTAGTTGTCAACTTGAGGCAAATATCTTTTTTAATATAAGGAACTTGCATC
>LSSN01000479.1:18353-35181 GCA_001970855.1 Smittium culicis | reverse complement strand
AGTACAACCAAAATATGTGGAATAGAAATAGCGTCTAATTTTTTGATTTACACAGCCGTTCAACTGCTCTATCTTAGGAGTGGTAGTCCTTAGTAAAGTTATTGTATAGAAAGTGCTCATAAGATATGAGCGTCTAATCGTGGGCTTTTAGGTATTATCCCTTGAATGTATAATGTATCTAAATATCTTTAAAGCTTTAAACAATATCGAATTACTCTATTTGATTGCATTTAGACTAGCCAACCAGAATGATTCATGTTATATGTTGTAATAATAATCTAATATTATTTGTTAATTTTGTTTACGTTAGCTATTTCTTAGCAATTCGACTTTTCAATAAAACATTATTCCAAATCCCCTCAATGTGTTCAGCATCTGACTCTTCTTGATAAGTATTTTCGGACAGAATAAATCCTCAGTACTCAGCGTCTGCACATCAATCTTAACTGCGACATCATTAAGCAAGATTTTAACTCCTGCTTTTATCAGATACATATCGTATGTGCTTTTAAAATGTAAACTAGCTAGTAAAAATTCCCTGTTAGCTATGTATAACTCGTAATCCAAATATATAGAGATTCTGCATATTTAACCAAAATATTCCACAGTATATACTAAAAGAAAGTTGAGCCTATTTAGTGCCTTCATTGCACTAAATATAAAAAAATCATGATAGACACTTGAAGTGTGTATTAAACGTAATAAACATTTTTGTATAAACAAATGCATTATTCGATCCAACTTCTTTATTAGAAATCGAAATCTCTCTGATAAAAGCCATTGATGATTCGCGAGAAAATTAAATCTCATATCCCTTTTGCAAACCATCAAATCATATCTCAAAAAATTTATTATTTAAAGTGCACTAATTCTGGTTTTTTTTAAAATTTTGTTCGTCAAAAGCCTCTTCCTCTTTCTCAAAACTATTAAAATTTCTATTTATTATCTATAAATTATTCCTGAAACCCCTATTTATACATATTATATTTGTATTAATATATCATCATTAAATTATACCCCACCGATAAATACCCATAATTTTTAGCCATGGAAGACTTTAATACAGTATTGGATATAGTCGAGTTAGAACTAGTATGCGAAAAACTCATTAAGGACTCTGATCTTTCGTAAGATAATTCTCTAATATCAAGCTATTTACAACCCTATCCTACTCATTTATTCTCTTCTAATATATAAAATTTTACAAACTACCAAATAATATATATACCAATAAATACTATTTATTTAAGAGTCATCACATTAAAGAACATCCTCCGACAAGCAGAAGAAAAATTAAAATTTGAAAAAGGTTTCTTATCCAAACCCGATACTAAAAAAACTTTCAAGTCCATTGTAGACAAGATTTTAGTAAGCTTTATGTCTCTACACAGTACATGACTTCCTATCTAAATATACTCAATAAAAATAAAAGCTTTACTCATCTCTATTTCTTAATTTTTATTTTAAATTCTAGGCTTCTTTAGATAATACTAATGAAAACGAAAAAGTGCCGACACCAGATAAAGAAAAAAACGATGTTACCTCTACCACTATCACAAATTCCAACGATTCTGAATATGAAAAAACTGAGTCTATTTCAGATCTCAAGTCTTCTGAAACTGGAATAAATAACAGCGATTCTGACTTTGAAACTCCTAAAAAATCTGCAAAAAGTAAAAAATCAATCATAAAAAATGGTAATTACCTTCTGCCACGTGCATATCCTCATACTAATTTACTCTACTAACCATAAGTACCAAATATTTTATATAATTCTAAATCCGTCCTCGCATATACCCCCATCCCTTTTACTTTTATGCGTTCCCATGAAATTTACATAAATAACGCTTATCTCCATTTTAATTAGATGACTCTGAAAAGAGCCAAAATGAATCTCATGGTTCTGATTTTGAAGAAGCATCCAAAATTAAAAGTAATCTTTTATTTCTTATATACATATCCGCTTTTATCCACCAATCTCTAGCTAGCTATATTGTCTCAAAACTAATAAAATAAATTATAAACCAGAAAAGGAAAAGGAAAAGGAAAAGGAAAAAAAATTTTCAAAAAATTCCATCTCAACCAAAAATAAAAATATCGAAGATTCAGATAACAGCGGTCTTAGCCAAGATATTAGTGACAACAGTAGCGACTCTGAATATAATAGCGACAATAGTAACACTAAAAGCAAAAAGAAACCTTCAATAAAATCACGCAAGATTTCGAAAAAAGGTAAGACTTCCAAAAAGTTTATACTTCTATCTTAGTTATAACAAGAATGTTGATCCTAAACTTGGAAAAATATTACTCCATTAGAATCGCAAAGTCAAACCGACCCCAAAGTAAAAAAGAGTCCAAAGTCAAAGAAAGAATCCACCAAACCTTCTGGAAATAAATCTCAGGTAGAAACACATCTCATTTATCTATGACTTTCTTTTTTATTAGCAAAACTTTTTTTATGAGCTTTAATTATTATCAAAGTTACTATTACTCTGAAAATAATATTTATTATTATTAACGACGACATATTTTTAACTTTTTAAATGCTAGCTTCAAAAAAGAATTGAGTCCCGAAAAACTTACATTAAGCATTGCGGAATTAAAAAGAGATGGTAATTTATTTTTATCTTTGTTGTATTTATCCTTTTTTAAAACTCACTATGCAAACTATATAATTTGTATATTTAGGAAAGAAATTGAAGATATGTCACTGAAACAACAGGCTGATTACTTGGACAACTTTTTGGTAGGATTAGGAATGGTCGGTAGACCGAGTCTTGAAAAATGCAAAGCGCTGAAGGAAAAAATAGAGCTTAAAAGGGAGTATGAAGGTATTAAAACTTTCCTTTTTATTTTTTTTTATATATATCAACATAATACAAGTTTAAAAATCAATCATTAAATCTTTTTTTTCCTTATTGCTTTACTTGCACCAAAAAATTTCAATTTAATAGATATGATGCAAGACGCTCAAAAAATCATTCCTGTTGACCAGGAAATTCAACCAAGGGAATCACTAGTAACTAAAAGAAAGCTTATTCGCAGAAAAAAAGTAAATTTCACAATAATAAAAGTCAACTTCATTTCAATCCTGAAATTGCTAGCTAAAATCTTAATAAAATCGTTTTTTAACATATTTATTTACATCTTTATTAAAGAAAAATTTTTGGTTTTTAGGATTTCGATTCAGATGAAGAGCAAAACGCGCTTTCAACAACAGAAAATGTAGAAAATTCTGCTACGAAAAAGATGAGATCTAACCTTATAGTTGAGATGGAAAAACCGAATAAAAAAGAATATACCACTTATACAGAAATCAAACAGCCACCACAAGAAAAGTATAACGATGATGAGTACCAACCAGACAGCGATTTCGAATATGAATCGGCCAAAACTACTATTCCTATTAACTCATCTTCATCCAATTCGGCCACTAGCATAGATGGTCCAAACAGCAACAGTTATAAAAACAGCCAAAACCCAGCAACCGGTTCTACAAAGTCTAGAAATACATCTATTGTAGAGTCTGACAGCGACAGTGACGCATTCGAAAATGATGCACGAGCTAAAGACGATAAAGATAATGCTATCAAAACGAATATATCAAATGGCGATTCACCTAAACCCACGCTTCCTAGCATCCACAAAAGAAATAGGCTTCAGTTGTCTGACTCTGAGTGAATTTTTATTTACCCCACCTTAAGCTAAATAAATTTACAGGCTAATAGATTGTTATTATTGCGGTAAATAAATTCATTTTCTATTTTATTGGTTTTGTAATATTTCTTTTTCTATTTTACTTTAAATAAAAAAAACTCAATTGAAACTCAGCTTAATATTGGAGCTTTTATTTGACGATGATTGATTTTATTGAGTAGTATTTAAAGTACTTATAAAGGTAAATTATATTGAAAAAGGTTATAGTTTTTTTTTTCATTTTTTTCAAAGATATACATACATAAAATATAATCTAAGTTATTAAAGGTTGATGGGAAAGGATTGTAGTGGATTTATGAGGTTGATCCCTAAAACGAAGATAATAGATCACGTCCAGAAAAGTATGAACCTGCAATAAAGCAAATCATTCCTATAACAATAATCAATCCTAAATTAAGCTTGTCGATGAAAGAAAAGCTGATTTGGTTTTTGTATAGTTGGACATAAAACACAACAGGTAAAACCTATAGCCATAAAAATAAGCAGTAAGATTTTTTTATAGTAATAGCTAGATTATTTTTAATGCTAATTTTAACTTCCAAGCGAAAAGGGAAAAATATTTAAAAAAAAAGAATATAAGGGCTGGGTTAAGCTGGATTTAAAAAGAAAATATTAAAGTACTTACAAAGCTTAGAATAGATGATGTCATTGAGCCAAAGAATGAAACTAATTTTTCGAAATTTGGTAGAGAGACAACAGTAGTAGAAGCTATTATTATGATCACGCCACGTAAAGCTGATCTAGTAAAGAATCTGCTTTCGCTGTTTTCTGAATCAGAGGCACTAATATCCTTTTCAATTTCATTTGAAACGGACATAAGGAGCATAGGGGCAGTGAGAAGAACGTGTAGGGCTATTAGCATATACGAAGCGTCGAGGAAAATGCTTGGCTCGAAAGATAAAAGCACTGGGGACAAAACGTTATCGCCAAAGACGAGATAAGCGGTAAGTGCTACAGTGACGTAAAACAATGTAACTACTCCGTTTGAAAGAGTCAAAACTCTTTCAAAGGACTTGGGATCTTCCATTCCTTCTTCTACTTCAGGCCACAATAAATTTCCTCCGAAGGCGAAACAAATTGAAGATAGGGAAATTGGAAACCCTTTAAGGCTAAACAGATTACTTGGAGGAAGTACAAAATCTTTTTGTAAAAATTTGATAATGCTTAAAGCAGTAACAATAATAATTACAAAAACAGTGGTAAATGTTCCAAAAAATGACAAAAAGGGAGACTCGTGCAATTCTTTGAAAGCAAGCATTGGTATAAAAACCAAAATGGACGAAATAGTAACCCTATTTACATCAAAAAAAAAACGTTAAAAAAATATAAAAAAAACTTTAAAACAATAATCAAAAATATATATATACAAAAAAATAAGTACATATAAATAATTTACCATAGTTTGATGTTGTCACCAAATCCAAAATACAACTTAGTGAGCGCATCTAAATTGATAGCAGCTAAGAGAATAAAAATCGCACCAGCGCTAATAAGGGCAAAATTTTTCATAAATTTAACTAGTAGAAGGCCTCTATTTCCAAAAGCAGAACGTCCTAATTCAGAAAATGTCTTAACCCTTGATCCTCTAAAAAAATAAGATTTAAGTAGAATTAATTTGCGAAAAATGAAAGATAAAATAAACGAGAATGAAGATTTACTCTTTGTAGTATAAGCATCGCACTGTTAGTATTCCAGTATAGTTTGATATAACGCCGGCCAGCAAGATGTAAAATATTCCTATCCATCCTCCTTCTTTTAATGCAGCTGGCAACTGTAAAACACCAGTACCAAGGAGAATACAGCTAAATTGTATTTTAAAAAAAATAAAGATTATAAAACAAGCTAAATTTTTTATATGATAATAATTACCTGATTTGCAAAAAAGTATCCCAGTTTGAAGATTTTCCATGAACTTTTGTAGCGATGAGAGGTTGTTCTGAGGCAAAATAAAAGTAAGCTTACCTTTAATAAAACTTTTGGTATTTTAATTCTAAAAAATATAAGGATGTGGCGATTTTTTATGATGGAAGTGGAGGTTTATTTTACCTTCTATAGAGCCGTAGTTATTTCCCAAGGTTTGGTTTGAAGAGGAGGGAGATGCTTCGTGATTCATCCTTTAATCGATTATATTATCAAGTGATATTTTTAGTGATATAATAGGAATAACGATATATATATTGTATTTAAAACGGTAAGGGGAGTTGGGATGGGTGCTAAATCGGCTATACTTTAATATAAGCGTAAAAAAAACTTGCGACTCCTAACTATACAACATGAACCTTTTTAGCTCAATTTTTCTTTGCTTTAATTGTATCTAATCTTAAATCCCTTTCTTATTAAAACCATTGGCCCAAAACTGAAAAATGTTTGTTTTGCCTTAGGGAACTAAAACGCATTATTGGCTAAGCTGGTGATAATTTTTCTTTTTTTTTTTGCGATAATTGCTAAACAATAAGCTCTTTTGATACTTAATAACAGTATGTTTAGTACTTCACTAATTATCAGTGCCTCTTTCAGTCAACAGTTTACTATCTTAATATTCATATCTTTCTTATCTATGAATACAATTATCAAAAGTGAAACAAAAAATACTTATGATAACTTGTAAACTACTCTTAGAATTTCTAAAAAAAGTTGTACATCTGTTATAAATTTATTTTATTTCTAAAGGTAGACAATTTATTAGGCCAATATATGTTAGTATCAAATTATAATTCTTGCCGAATAGCTAACCCACTTTTATCAGCCCTTCCACGGGCGGTAGACTATCTTTGACCTGCAAAATATAGTTTACTACATTTATGAAAAATAATTTAATTCCGAGCCTCACAAGAATATTGGTATATTATAGTATAACAGCAAATCATAAAATTACTTATAAATCATAGGCGAATCAATAAATTCATTTTTTCAAAGAATGTTGGATGGGAAAGGGTTAATTTGCTATAGATATCCTTTCCATTACAATTTTATCAGAAAGTACTGTCGAATGGATTGACTTTTAGTTATAACAATAATATCTGTAAGAATAATTTTTAGTAAAAAAAATCTAAAGCTACCCTATGAATCTCATTAGTATCGACTTTAAAGTCATATTTTTATCGAATAAAAAGATTTGATTTTATAATTTTACTTACCCCTGAAAAGGTTCATCATTTGATTTTTTTTTCCTTTACATCGTAAGTGACAATTTAAAAAAAAAAATTTTCTATAATTCATAAATTCAAAAATTGAATTCCTACTCAGCTTTTTTATCTCCTTTCATGTAGATTTTGTACATTTTTATATTTACCAGCGCTAGAAAATAAATTCCATATGAATTGCTTAGATATGACTTTTTAACGTATTGACTTGATAAAATATTATCTATAATTAAAAAATACTACTATAAATTGTAGGCGAATTTCATATTCTTCCTTTCAAAATATTTTTACCCATTAAAGTCCTTACATTATATATTAATGCGGGTTGGGCACCTTTTTTTTCTTTATGCTCCATTAAAAATTGAATTTTGAATCAGTACATCCCGTGATTATTAATTTTGTTTATATTTGAAGTTATTCAAGTTTTTTTTTTTAAGAATAGAATAAAATATCAAAAAAATGTTTGGGCACTTACAATAGTGCTTTGTGTAAAGTATATTTGGTCCTACAATTATATATATTTTATTCCAAATTTTTTCAATGACCTTGTAAATAAATTCTATCGGAATCGAGCTCCAATCAAAAATACATATTTTTATAGCTTATATACTAATATATTTTTAAACTACCATTTGCGGCTTTATAAATAAGTAATAATGTCAAAATCTTGTATTGTTTTTTAATAATTATTTTCGCTATACAAGAAAAATTCATAAAAGTGTGATCGATTCATAATATACAGAAATATACACGATAATTTATATATATATATTATAATTTGAACAAAGAAGAAATTTCTAAACATAGCCATATTTTATTGTAATTCAGTGAAACTAGATCACTTATATTTTTTGTAATTTTAATTTTGTTACCACAAGCCAAGCTGCCCAGTTTGAAAATACTTTTTTTTTTATATATATGACACCTTGATCTACCATATATAACTTTGGAGAAGGAATTTTTTGAAAATAGAGAATTATAATTAAAATTAAAATTTTTTTGATATTTATTGTTTTCAAAAACATTAGAACTTATTAAAGATCAAATATAATATTCAAAAAGGTTTAATTAATTTTGGAAATTATCAGCTCCATTTATAATATTTTTTTGTAACAAAAAAATATAATTTAGTTGATATTTTTAAAACTGTCAGATCTCGAGTTAGTGGAAAGTAATTTTGATAGAAATTTCTGAGGCACATTTATCTTTATTTATTATTAAAATACTTTTATAAACTTTGAATTATATAACAAAAATCATTAACCTATTTTTTTTTGGTTCCAAGCTAAAGCATTTGTGTGAACAGTACCAGATTCATCAACCTTATAATTCTAATCAAAATAATCCAAAGATTTAATTGCAATTAAATCGAATAATCAGTATGAGAAAAACAAAAAAAATTACTATTCCTAGTTTTCGGGCCATATTATAAAAGTTTAATTGCACCACCAAGACTATAATTTTCTCGCTATGAAAATTTTATTATTATTTTCCTGAAGTCCCAATTATGCCGGCTTCTCTTCGTGATAATGTTTTTTTTTTTTGTTTTTTAAATACCAGGTAATGTATCTATAGACATTCCTATATAAAAATTGTACTAACAAAAAATCTTAATAAACCTAAATATACTAACTAAATTTTTTTAATCCTAAAATCTAGTCTAGAACATATCACCTCATCTTTTTTTTTTGTCTATATTTTAACTTAGTTGAAATATAGATTTTAGGAACCTAACATCCTTTGGCTCGTGACTTAATCCTGTCTCATGTTGCTAAGAATTATTCAACACACACATTCCCTTATTTTGTAGTCCAAAAAATTAATATTCAACGATATATATGGTATTCGTGATTCAATTGAATACGATATATGGAATAAATGGTCTTTCGGCAATGCTAAGAATATTTAGCCATTCTAGATGTATTCCCTGTTATTTGAAATTGATAAGCCAATTAATAATTTAACTTAAGTTGATCAAGATGAAAAGCTGTTCTATTTTAAATTGTACCAATTATTTAGAACAATAGTGAAGAACATGTTTTTGATTCAAATAAGAATGAGAAGAATATTTAAATATAAAATGTTCTGTATATTATATAGATTTAGCTCAACGATATTATCTGTAGAGACTGGGGAAATTCAAAATGAAATTTATGAATTTTTTTCGAATACAAAGAAAAGCCCTATGAAACTGTGTTATAAAAAATATATATCTGATTTTATTAATATAAGAAGTATAATACCAATTCTAAGAGTAATCAAATCTCCCAAATTAAATTAAGAAAAAGAAATGAAAGGAATAGCATAATTTAGTAAATTATAACTTTTCATATTTCAAAAAATAGATACTATTTTTAGATTATTTAATTTTTAAAACATACAAAAAATCATTACATCTTTCTGAATTTCTGGGAAATTTTTATAATAAAAAAGAATGTACAATAATGGATACATATTCTAAAAAAAAAAAATAAGATAAATTTTTGATATTTAATGTCTCTAAAAAAATTCAGGAATCTATTGCTATAAACTTTTTAATAATTTAAAAATAATATGAATTATTTTTAAAATTTACTTCCGTACAAAAAAAAACGTTATCAACCTTTAATCCTAGAACAAATACCTATTTTTGATGTTATAATTCACGATAATTGTACATTTTCAAAAAGATTGAAGTAACAATGTAAAAAATATTTTGCATATTAAGATTTTAAAATTAAATAAATAGTAAACAATAAATTAAACCTAATGATAAAACACAGTTTTCTATAGAATATAAACAGTTGTATTCAACTGACAGTAAATTAATTCGCGAGATGTTATACTTGTATATACAAACTATACAAGAATATTAAACGATGATTTTTTGTTAAAGAGGTATTAAGTATTTTAAAAAGCCGAAAATAGATATAAAGCTGAAAATTCTAATTTGCTAACTCAGAGTTAAATTTTTATTTATAGAAAAATAATTATAACCCACCTCTATTTTAGAAATTGAAACTAATAATTCAATAGCTATGTATTGCTATTAAATATCATCATTTATTGTAACAAAAGCTTACTGTTGATCTTAATTTAAATTTCTGGGACATTTTATACTTTTTGATGTATAAAAATTTAGTGATTTATAAAAAATGTGCAATTATTGAAATAAATCAGTATTCACTCATTAAATTTATATTATTTAAGATGGTTATACTCAAATGTGAATATATACCAAGAAAACCTTTAATTGATGCTATAGGAAAAAACATAGAATCAAAATAAAATTTCTTTAATAATCAGCTAAAATCGATTTATAAATATACTCTTAGCATACCCCTATATATGTATTTAATGACAAGTCATGATATTTAATGCAATAAAATGGAGTCTAGAATATCAATGTCTAGGATAACTTTAGATTATTAGGTTTAAATTTTCATAAAAAATGATATGTTCAAGGTTAAAGAATTTTATATTGCACAAAAATTAAATTTATCACAAATAAATTTTAAATTCTACTCGATAAATATAAAAAAATTTTAAAATTTTATCTGGAATTTAATCTAGTATAATCGTATCTCGTGATAGATACAATCATACATAAAAAAGAACTCATTATTTATAAATCTCACTATTTTATACTATAAATTTATCGATCAATCGTTTATTTGTAATCACAAATTTTTTCTGTAATTTTTCGATGATGTTAATAGATTTTAGTGCTAAATTTTCTTAATTTATAAGAATAATTAGACTTTTTTTATGACGCTTGATTCAGAAATAATTTTTTTAATTATTATATATTTAATGAAAGATTATATAGGGTGAGGTGGAAGAAAATGTATATCATTTGCGAGATTCAAAAAATTGAGGATGGATACATAGAAAAAAAATTATTAACTGCACAAACTGTTTTCTAGATTTTATTACATTAAATGGAGAAAAAAATTAAAATTATTGATATAAGCTTATTGTATGATCTTTTACTATCAACTGTGTGAAAAATAACCAACCTTTTAAGAAAAAATTCAATATATTTGTACTTAATTTTATTAAATTCTCGAATATGATATGTATACATATTTATAACTGACTTAATTGTTGTTAAAAAATTATATAGATAATCCTATGAATTTGATTTTAGTATAAATTAATATAAAATATTTTTGGCAAAATCTGTATTTTATTGGTGTTATAAAATGAAAAATTTCACCTCAAAAGTTTCGATACTGAAATTAAAAATAATTCAAACTAAAAATTAATCTTGGTAGATAAATTTGGATAGTATAAACCTTTTTTGAACTTTTTTATTCAAAATATCCATCCTGCTAGCTTAAGAAAATATACAATGGATATTTAAAATTTTAAATTATGCCTTAAATATTTTGAATTAATTATAGAAATATATATAAATAGCCAATACTAAAAAATCGAGGCTGAAATCGAGCATTTTATTTTTATTCGATTATCATATAAATAGAAAAAATCGATGATTATGGCAAATAATTCTATACAATGTTACATTGTTAATTATTAGAATAATTGTATTGTATAGTAATAGAATGTAATCTTTATCAATTATAGCGGATAAAAAATATTAAATAATACCTTTATTTAATATCAATTAGCATTGCTTGTGGTTTATTCCGTAGTTTATAATTTATTTAGATTATATCCAAAATACTAAACCTACTTGATTATAATATAATACGAATAAATTTATTTTAAATATATCTATGAATTCACAAAAATTTTAATAATTATTATTTTACTATACCCCAGTGGTTATGTAAGTTTTTTACAGATAATTAGAAAAGCTAAATACCATAAAAATTTTCACAATATATTCGTAATATAAATATTGATGAATTGAATCTCTTCTCTATTATTTATTAAATAACAGTATATATAAATTGTCTATTGGTGTAAATTAATGTCCTAAGATTACAATAATAATATTTTCCCATATAAATTGGTATTAATTTAAATTAAATACCAACAAAAATTTATAGACTTTAGTATTATAACTACTATATATCTATTTTGGCATTTTTAACCATTAAGTGATATCTATTAATATCTTAGCTTATCATGCTTTTACGAATTTTTTTATTCAGATCCTGGTTTAATAAAGAAATCATTTTAATAATTAATTCTATAAATGTTATTATTTCTATTTATTCATATCACAACTGTAGATATTTCTGATGCCTTGGAACTTTAAATCAATATCAATATTTTTTACTAAAGCCTATCTAAAAATTGTAAAAACTCTAAAATAAGGCTAGTATGCGTTAAAAAAGATATAATGTTAATATTATTTATCGTTTATATTATGAAATTTTTTGAAATTGTGTCCTTGAATATTGGTTAAACCATATTTTTATAACATATTATTATTTATATTTTAATTAGTTAATTTTTTTACGGTACTTAAAAAAATTTTAATATATTTTTACTACTTTAATTGAAAACCCATTTTAATTATAAATTATAAATATTTAATCATTACAATTATACCAAGTCTTTACATTTATATTGAATTTTTACAATTGAAGGAGAAGTATAATTGAGCACTTGATATATAAAAATTTTTATTAATCAATAAATTCTAAATAAGTTATAGCTCATCTGTTAAAATAAATAACTATCTAAAAACTTGCTTAATAATTTATTTCAAATATTAAAAAATGATATATTTTCTCATAAAAAAAACTAGATTACCTTCTAAATATGAAAAATTTGGATTAACGCATATATTAGAATATCATGGGTGATATTTTCTTTTTTTAATCATTTGTTTTTATCCTTAGTAATTATAGCTTTTCTCAGAATGAAATCAGATAAATTACATTTATCCAAATTGAGATGAGATGTATAAAAATTCAATTCTCTGTGAATTTAAAAAGAGAAGTATTTTTGACCAATTAATAACTATACTTGTTCTCGGATTTTATTATTAAATAAAATCTTATATATAGCTTTAAAAAAATGCTTAGGTTATCTCGAATCAAACAAATCTATAAAAAATTGACTTTTAATTCATAAAAATCAGCTGTAAAAAAATATCGAATATATTCATAGAAATTCGGCTAAATTTAATTTACCACAAATATTCTTTTAAAATTAAATCATCAGATATAATTTATAAAGTAATAAAAGTCGTATTTAATTATTGAATTAGTTGTTAAATTTTAAACCTGAAAAAACTCTGTATCGACATAAAAATTAATATTAATTTTCGTATCTAATCCAGTTTTATTTATAAGAGCTCTAAGTGAAAAATGGAATTTTAAAGGATGATTTTATAAATATTTTCAAATATGTATATCAAAGTTTATTAATAATATCATGATATTCTTATTTAAAGAAGAAAATATTTCAAAAGGGGAAATTATTATGAATGTATATAAATATTTATAAGCATAGCTTAAAGAAAGCATAATGATGGAACTTTATTTAAAAAATTGTGATATTTTCGCAAATATTATTAATATATTGATATTAATTTAATATTAAAATAATTAAACTAAAATAAAAATAACATTAAGACTTTAATTTTAATTATAAGATTGAAAATCAATACAAATTATTATTTTTTAGTACACCTAATATATCAAGTTTGCTAGCGATTATTAATATTTTTTTATTTTAATATTTAGTTTGATATTTTATTTTCAGGTATCATTAAATAGTAAATACTATACACTTTAGCCACTTTTCGATATCTTATTTGAGTTTTTAATTTATTAATTTAAACTATGTTTGTTATAAATACTTTAAAAATTTTTGTATAAAATTAAAGAAAAATCAAATTAATATTGTAATTTCTTTTATCATATTAAAACTAAATCTCTTATATTCGTATATATTAAAATAATAACGAAGTATTATAACTCAATCATAATTTTTTAAACTATATGCTGTAGAAGATAAAAGATTACCTCCAAAGATGTTTTTTAATATAAAAATGTATTTTAATGCTTAAATTATGCATGTAATAGTATTAAATGAAGTCGTATATTCAGTGAGATGTATATAGAATTTCTATAATATTTCACAAATATCTAAATATTAATTTTTTTTTTTTTTTCGCGTTTATAAATACAATAATAGATTTTCACAAATTTAGTAATCTAAATCAAAATACTCATTTTGGCGAATAGTAAATGCTACAAGCTTTATTATAACTTACGATCAACATCAATTATTTTAGCAAAATAATTTATAAAATAAAGTTTTTAGACAGGTAGAACATCTTAATATACGATTAGCAAAATTTAAAGCTAAAATTGAATGTATATTAGGAGTATATGACATTAATAACCAATTATGTCTGAAAAAAGAGATTAAAAAATAGCTTTATTAAAATTAAAGTGTATCTATCGTTATTATTTCCAAAAGAGTCGTATCTAGAATGAGATAAGTGGTTTTTGATTTCTGAACTTATAAAAATCTGGATCGATTTTTATTGGTTTTATTAAAAAATTGAACTTGAGATATTCAGGTTTAATAAATATATATATTTTAAATAAATAAATATTTTTATTCTGTATGGTAAATAGTTTAATACGATTCAGTATATATTTTTTAAATATTTATGGTTTTTGGTAATAATCAATCATAGAATATTTTCATTGCATCTTTATTGCAAAATAATTTTATAGGCGGCATCTAAAAAGAATTTTGTGGGTAAAAACATAATATAAATAGGATCTATTCTGAATTCTACTTATTAATAGAAATTTTAATGCAGAAATATAATTTTTTCTAAATTTTCAACCAAAAGAAGTGGCAAAAATTCAAGCTGATGCTAATTAAATATCGTATCTTAATTTAATTAAAATCTTTAAAATCACCCTAAATTTTATATTGCGAAAATTAATTTATACAAGTTGTATATTATGAATAAATATATCGTATGTTTTTAAATTTGAAATAAAAAAATTTATTTTTTTCAAAAAGTACATTAATATGAACGAGTATGTATTTAATAAAAGATAAAGTGATAGTAAATTAGAGCAAAATTTCATTGATATATTCTAAATTCCTCGAGTTTAATATATTCTATATTAATTTGTATAACTAATTTAAAGCTATAATTATATAAACTATAATTTAGAATGAAAAAAGGTAAGGATTAACAGTATTTTTTTTTGAAGTATGATAGCTTAAATTATAAAATAATGAGAATGATATAATTTTAAGCATTTTTATTACTAAAATATTTTAATCTATGAGATGAATTTCAAAGGTATATATTATTAAAGAGATATATGTAATAATTTTAAGAAATTTTGTTTTTCATAAAAAAATCAATAAATTGAATATAAAATGAAACATATTACTTTTATCAAAGCTGTAAAATTTTTATCACAGAAGGATTTAATTTAAAGAAAAAGCATCAAAATTTATAATTTATGCATTTTTTTGTACAATTTATAACTTTTTTTGGTTTTAATACAATATTTTTTCAAAATTCAATTAAATATTATTTTTAATAGATAAATGATATATATTATTAGATGATATGAAATATTTAATTTGGAGCAAATACGTATACGTTTTGGGTATATCTAAAGCGATTTTATGAACAGAATGAAAATATAATATTTAAATAGTAGAAGTCTCTCTATATTATATCTTTCATTCTTGGTCTAGACATCAAGGCGTCTGGCTAATGACTTATATACCATAATAAATGCTAATGGTTCAATAATAAAACTAGATTAGCTATTTTTCATGAGAACTTTTATTCTAATATGGATTTTGTTCCATAGAATTTATTTTTTTCTTTGATATTTGTATAATTTACTTATAATTTTTATATTTGGAAAATTTATTTATAAATAATCTGGATTCACATAAAGTTGAATCCAGATTATGTTTTTTGAATAAAAACACTATAAAAAACAATTACATATAAAATATTTTTTTTTGGTATGACGTGGGGATCTAGCTCAAATGGTAGAGCGCACGCTTAGCATGTGTGAGGCACAGGGATCGATACCCTGGTTCTCCAGAATTGTATTTTGTCTCCAAGATAATTTAATAAATATTTTTTTATTTATTATTATATAAACCCTTTCCCTTCCGGCTTTCATAAAAAAAGTGAATTTATTGATTCGTTTATGATTTATAAGCAAATTTATTATTTGCTATCATTCAACAAAAACCCAATATTTCTTATAGCCTCGAAATTAAATTATTTTAATAAAACTCTGTTGGCTACATTTTGTTGATAGAAAACAGTCTACCGCTCAAGAAAGGGTTGAATTTGGATTAGCGCGATTAAATTAAGATAATTTATGGATATTATTTATAATAAATATTGACTTACACTTATGTAAGTGTTATTATATTTATGTAAATGGAATTTTCGTATAATAGTTTAATAAATAAAAATAAACTGGCAGTTAGGATCGTGCATATGTTTTAAGTATAGTTGAACGTATTGATGGTACTATTTTTAAACCTTGTAAGAGCTGACTTTAAAGAGCTTTGTGCTGTAGGTTGAAAAAAGCAACTACGGGATGAGAGTGGATAAATAATCATTTGCTACCAAAACTTCATTTTAATAATAGTAACAAACTTTAGATAAAAAGAGATGAATTGTAGTCATAATTGAACCTGAACACAAATTAACAAATCATTAATAAAGAAAATAATTAGCGAACAAGGAGGGTTATAGTTTTGAATTTTAGGTTTTGATAGGGGATAGAGAGTAATTTTGACTAATTCATAAAGATATTTCATAAATATAATCGCCAAATTTAGGGCGATAGATACATATTAGGAATTTGTTTATAAATTGATATGTAGTTAGTGTTGAAGAGATGAATATATGTGTACAGTGGTGGAGTGGGAGGAGTGGGAGGAGTGTGAGGAGTGTGAGGAGTGTGAGGAGTGTGAGGAGTGTGAGGAGTGTGAGGAGTGTGAGGAGTGGGAGGAGTGGGAGGAGTGGGAGGAGTGGGAGGAGTGGG
>LSSN01000479.1:0-17646 GCA_001970855.1 Smittium culicis | reverse complement strand
GTGGGTAGAGTGGGTAGAGTGGGTAGAGTGGGTAGAGTGGGTAGCAGAGAGAGGTGTGTTGCTGTAGATAAAAGTAGAGTGAGGTATGACACTGTAAGTCATTCAAGTCGCTGAATGCAAGAAAACACAGTTATTGGCCAGTTATGTTGTTAGTTTCAGCAAATAAGTACAGATTAGAAAATAATATAGCGCAAATTAGAAAGATAAAAGAGCGAGAATTTGAAATTAGCTTCTAAAAATTATGTGCATTTAAGCGATTTAATTAGTCCTAACTGAGTTTAATTGATTTTCTAATTTAAAAACAGAAGTTTGCGGCAAATAAGTAGGTTTGCGATAATTATAGAGTTTTCGATAATTAAAGAGATTCCAGAGCATTAGTGCGTCGAAAAAAAAGCACTTGGTTTCTGCCTTTTTGTTATCTTACCTTTCATAGCTTCCTCTCGTTTATAACTTACTCCTCCTATTTATTTCCTTATTCTTAATCCAAACTACTCTTCTCCACATCACGACTACCTTCCTTCCTAATGTCTACTTACGCCGACTCTGCACCATTCAACAAGCATGCACATACATCAAAAGATCCAGCAGGCCGCCCTGAAGCCCAGCCTAATGCCACTCCTTCCATTCCAACTTCCATAAAAGCCTCCAAATCTTCCCCTAAAACCTCAAAATCTGTCCTTACTTCCGCCCTAGCTTCTCCCTCTTCTCCCAATACTATATCCAACTCTTCCCAATTGCATTCCAACGTTCATCATTCCTTAGCCGACATGTCCCTCGATTCAAAAGATGTGTTTGACTATTCTGCTACCCTCGCCTCCTTTGATGATAAAAAAATCTTCTTCTGGGGCCTCTCTAAGCCCGATATTGATATTTTAGTCCCCCTCTCAAAAGAGCTCAAAGCGATAAAGTACTTGTCTATTTCATTTTCTTACTCTTCTAAACATAATCTAATCTCTCTTTTTTAAATCTTTAGATTTAATGTTGACCCCGGAGATGGTATTGTATTCTCTGGAGATATCTCCTTCAAGACCAAAGATCTAAGTAAGCTTTTCAAAATATTCATACTTAGATTTATCTCTTTATTGTATAAAAAAACCAAAAATACCATGCTTTTTCTGCATTATTTCACTTGTAAAATTATTTTAATTCATTTATTATCTTTCAATTATAGCAATGCGCGCATTCTCGATTTATAACGGCTCCCAATTTCAAAGTGCCTACACTAACTTCTCAACAACAAAAAATATTGATATCCCTCCGCCTCAAACTAACATTATAAAAATTAGCCAGATCTCAAAAGAAATTGATATTTTGGCGCTGTACGATATACTTAAATCTATCGGTCCTATTTACAAGGTCCAAATATCACCCCCAAACAGTAAAAACGAATTCAACTCTGGCTTTGTTACTTACTTCGATGAAAAACATACCTCGCTTGCAATCGACGAACTTTCCTTTGTAGAGTTTATGGGAAGCCACATGTAACTTTCTAGTTTTATTCATTGCCTTATAAACTCACATCTTATATTTTTTTTATTTTAATTTGATTTCTCACTCTTTTATTTTTAAATCTATTCAATAGCCATTTAAAACAGATCTATAAAGGTAAAAAAGATAAACCAAAAGCAAGTATAACTACCCAAGCTGAACCTCAAGGAATCTTTAATTCCAGCCAAGAAAACAATGAAAGGCCTATAGGAAGTACCGAATATAGCCCAGCAAGTCCCATAAAAAGTGAAAATAATATACCATTTCCCAAGAAAACACAATACATTCCAAATTCTCCTGTTGATCAAAACTACACAAGAGGTAATGACTCAACCGGCGAAACAAATCCAGATATTGCATCCAGCCTTGAAAAAAACTCAGGAAGGCTGGGTGGAATCATTGTCCCTGGAAAGCTTTTTGTTACCAACTTGAGCTTAACAGTATCTCACTCTGAGCTATTCGATTTATTTAAAAAGTACGGGTACGTTAATTCTGCTAGAGTTAGCATAGACCCAAATACCGGAAAGTCTCGCGGACATGGTATTGTTCAGATGGGCAGTTCAGAGTTTGCAGAGGCTGCAATGTCATCTCTAAATGGAGTTGAGCTTAAAGGCCATAAAATTGTTATTCATTTTTATGAACATATCCCAAAACAAAATAAGTTTGATAATTCACCTCAATCCTCTCTTAATAATTCAGCCCAGAAAAATAGAAGGTTATCAGAAAACCAAGAGGGCTTTAAAACCCCAACAGTTAGCCGTAACACACGTTTATCTCTAGGTAATACCATTCAAGCTTCAACTATGTCGTCCGAAAAATCTGATATAGTAAATAGTACAAGTGACAACAGTCCAAAAAGACATGTAGGTTCATTTTCGCAGCCTAAATTTGAATTGTCGAGCGGTGATAAAAGTATCAATAAAGAGGCTAAAAATAGTGACGACCTTGGATCGATTTTTGGGGTTGATACTTTAAATAGCCTTAGCGTTAGATCTAGAGCGGAGATATTGGCACAGAAGCTGATTTCAAAAGCAAGCACTGAATCATCATTAGAGGTACCACTATCAATTGATATAGTGGCATTTTTAGTGTCACAAGAGACAGAGTTTGTCATTGATATAATTAAAGACTCAAAGGTTCTGAAATCACAGTACGAGCTTGCAAAGAGAAACTATAAGGGCGGTAAACTCAACCAAGAAATTCTGGGAGTAGTTAGAGAAATAATTGGTAAAAACCAAGATCAAGTCAACAGCAGGAGCAGCAGCAGCAATACTAGTAGCAGTATCTACAGCAGCGTCGAACTGGAGAAACAAAAGCCAGAAAATGTAGATGAAGAGTCAGAAAACTTTATTAAGCAACTGACTGAAATGCCAGAAGCGGAGCGCAAGAGAAAGCTAGGATCCAGACTGTTTCCTCTTATAAAGGTAAGCTTTTTTTTTTTAAGAATATAAGAGTAGATTGGTTTTAAGTAGTATTTATAGATATATTTAGATAAACATATGTATATATGTATATATTTATATATTTAAATTGAAATTTTGTGAATAGGGTTTAGGATTTGTTAATCCAACCAGGCTGACGGTGTATATATTAGACCGAAATGTAGATAACGTTCGCAAGATAGTATATGCATTGAAGGATTCGACGATAATGACAGAGATTGCTAAAGAGTCAATAATAAGTATGGGATTGGAAGCATAACTAGCTTTGAAAATTTTTTTATCGTTTTTTTTTTATTTTGATAGTATAAATAAAACTAATCATGCAATGAAATGATTTTGAAATTATTTTTTTCGGTGTATAATTGAAAAGCGTATATAAAATAAAGATATATTAATTTGAAATGAGAGTTTGAGTAAATGGGAAGAGCAATGAAAAAAAATAAAGTCGAGTTAAGGGCCAATTATTGGCTATATGAGCAAGTGTTTATGAACTCAAATTAGTGGAGGAGGGTTGATATTGAATAGCCAATAGGAGTACGCTACAAAAATCAAGGCAGAAAAAGCATACAGACATTTTCTTTTATATTTTTATTTGGCAAAGGAAAAAAATGGCATAATCTTTAAGCGAAATTAAAAAAAAAAAGCAAAACGAATAATAAGAGTCTATAAAGACATTAAACTGTATTATTTAGAAGAGCAGTTAGGATAATGGAGATAGAGATATTCGACGAAAAAAGCGTAGAGCTTGGGCGTCTGAAGGAGGCCGAGGCGGTATCGGCGGAACTAGTAGACGTTCTGAGGCGTAAGAGGGGCGATGAAGCGTGGGACGAGGGGGCGCGGATGCAGGTTCTGGAAAAGTTCGTGAAGTTGCGGGAGATTAATCTCGAGTTTTGCAGGAACTTGAGCGAGGCGAAGCAGGGTGCGCAGAGAGGGAGGGACGAGCTGTGCCGGCTCGAGCAAGTGCGCGAGAATTTGGAGGCAGAGGCGGAGAATTTGAGGGAGAGTATCGACAAGATCGAGTCGCAAGGGTAAAATTTATCATTTTAAAAAATAAAAAATAAATAGGCATACTGACAAGTTATCTCATTTGTGCTCTATTGCATGAGTTTAAACAACAATTTATGTAAAATAATTTATTTTGCGGTGAGATAGATCTATTTACGAGCGCTTTCCCCTTGTTTCTGCCGACGAGTTTTTAGCGAGCGTTCCTGCAGAAGTTGCAGAAAGAATCGATAGGCAAAATGAGCATTTAATGATGGTTAGCAGGCTGAATTTTGAGCATTCCTCGCGAAAAGAGTAAGCGACCATTTATATATAATATATATATATATTTATTTTGATTCTATGTATGTGTATATAGACTATTGAGGGAGAAAGAGGCGCTGATTGTGAAGCGCGATGCGTTGCTCGCAAAGAAGCGGATCCGCAGCGAGTATATCCAACGATTGCAGAACCAAGTGAAGACATATGTCAAGGTCAGTGCCAACACGGAATATATATATCTATTTTTTGTTTTTTGGTTTTTACATAGATTGGATGTTGAATGATACACAAGATTCAATTTTTCATTTTTACTTTATTTTTTTTTGGTTATATGTATAGTCGGCAAATATTCTTAGCGAGGCACTGAAACTCCCGAAGGAACTGTGAACCATAAACAACTATGGATATCATAAAAAAAAATTTAATAGTGTATATATTAAAACACGACTATTATTGCCCATCACACCTCTTTGGATTGAACTATTTTTTTCATTGTAGATTACAAGCGTGCTTTCATTTTTTTTTTCATTCTTTCCAGAATAGCAAAGCAGCGCATTCAATTCTTTCTGATACGAATGCTCTTATTTTATTTAATAACCATAATTGGACGCTATAGCTAAGACCGATACTAACTGGACACTAGAATTTCTATAACCAATAAACATTTATTATAGTTTTTTGATTTAGTAGTGTGTGATATGGTTGGTTAATTTCGGTAAATAAAAAAAAGCTAGCCGCCACATTAAGGGCTAGCGAATTCATCATAGTGCAATTTTAGATTTATTGGGTTGTACTTTCTTTTGTTCACACATTTGTAAATTTTGATAAATAGAGCTATTTTTGAATTAGTTGAATTGGTTTGGTTTGGTATTACAAATAAATGCATGACTATTATGATCTGAATCAATCAGCAGACTTTCTTATTTTTTTTTTATGCCAGAGATTCTTTAGTGTTCCAGAAATTAGCGATGATCAATCCAGAAGATTCAGCCAATGAATGATGTAAATAATTCGCAAGTGAAATAAATTTGATCACAAAGTGTTACTATTGGCTGATACTCAAGGATAATTAAAAAATTGAGAAGTGTAGACTATTGGCCAGCAATATTACAATCAGGTTTAGCAAAGATTGGCGCTTATCGATATTTTCTTACGCCAATGAAAACTAGAGTAGTGGTTGGATGGAGATAAGTGGCGTGATCCAGAAAGGTATTTCAACTTTGCACCTTTTATAAATTTATGAGGTATAGCTTATGAGCAACTGTCATAAGAGATAGTAAATGGGGGTACCTGTTCTTTATTTGGGCTTTGGCATGCATAGAAATAGATGATAGTATTGATAGGTCAACTAAAAAGCATAGGTGTTTGGGATATTAGCTGGGGGGGAGGTGTTTATGCAAGGTGTGGAAACAACAGTTAATTCTGCACCAGCTGATACAAGCAAACAGAAAATAAACACATATGGGAGATTCTTTATGAAGGAGTCATTTTATAGTGATAAGTGTTGCAGTGTAGGAATTTGAATTAAAAAATTATAGCCAATGAGCAAAATCATTTCTTTTTCATAGCAAATAAAAATTTTACAATTAAAAGAATAAATAGAAAAAACGAAACGCCTTTTCAATGCCGCCAATAACATTTACATTTTTTATTGTCCAAGCCAATAACATTAAAGTGCAACAAAGTGCTCTCTTCGTTCAGAATCCCCCATATGGCTATAGGAAACAAACAAAAGCGGACAGAAGCTGATACAAAAAACACAAACAAAGCAAAACAAGCAAATGACTATATTTTTGAATAATTTCTCAGCATCTGCTAAATCCGCCAATACTTGCCAATCCCTCCATGACAAACTCCACAGTTTATCTATACTGAATCGCAAAAGAGCAAAACCAAGGCTTTCCTATTGAGAATCAGTGCTAAATGATTGAGATCTAATGAGAGAGTGTCTAATGAGAGAGATATAATGAGCAAGAGCGTCTAATGAGAAATAGTGTCAAAGCTGTGAATAGGAACAGATATGGAAGAGTTTGCGATTAATTTAAAAGCCGGGGAGTTTAGCCTAGAAACAATTGCCACAAAACGGATTGGCCAAACAGCACGTGAACGACTTTCCTCCTAAATATTCATTTAGTAATTCAAACAAGCAATAATGGTGATTATTGGACAATTCAATTATTATTAATCATATTAATCTTAATTAAGGTCTAGTATGGTATCATCATTATCTATTGGCCAGTATTGAAAGATTAAATATTTCCAGCCAACAGCTGAATAGAATCTTAAATTAATTAGCCTATTTTCCATGTTTAGCAACTCACTTAATTTTCCTAGCATTTTGCCAAAAAGGCTTTGACAAGATATTTCGCATTAATTAGCTTGTTTATTTTTATTTCGCAATTGTAGCGACAAAAATACAAACTTCTTTCACCTCCAACACCACCCCTTTTTTTTTTCTTTTTTTTTTTTTCCCTATAAGCTTGTTTCATTAGCTGTTTAGCAGAACTAGTAATAAATTGGCTTTCTTTTTTCTTCCTCAGTGTTTCTAAACTGTTCTTAAAAATTTTTTATTTTTGAGGATATAAATATCTACTCCAACGGATACACAATTATCCTTTAAATCAAATTTTGATTTTTTTATCGTTTCTCCAGATTCAGATAATTCTCCTATCAAAGGCTCTTACACGCTTTTTATTATTAATCACACTATACTGCCTATTTTTCGGTCTTCTGATCTTTATAACATCCGTTACTCTTAACAACACTCTTTATCTTAACATTTAAAAAATAACTCCTGTTTTCTCTGTTTCGATATTTTTTCGACTATCCTTATTAGTTTTGGCTTTATAACCCAAATACAACTTTTTAAAGCTGGAGGACTACATTAAATTAATCTACAACTTGCAGAATTACCTGTACCTAGAAACATCAAAACTAATATAGTTTCAACCATATCTCACTCTTTATAATTTTTTCACTTATATAGCCCTGATAGCTTTCTCTTTTTTTTCTCTAAACTCAAAATCTCTATTTATAAAATATGAGTATATTAACTACCTTTGATTCGATCGATTCTATCTCTCCTACGGATGATGAAGGGAGTAGTATTAGTTGTGACTTTGACATGTTCCAATTAAAGAATATGTCAACAGTCACAAATTTCAACAGCGAAGATGAATACTACCAACAGGACCCTTACTCTGATTCTGATATGGACAGCGAGTCTTCTTCAGATACCTTGGACGGCTCAATGTATTCAAGCCCCATACAATGCGTAGTTCAGAGATCTTGGCTCAGCCGCAGCGAGAAGTTTTATTTCACGACTGGAAAAAAGTACGGGTGGTGTTCCTGATGTCGATATTCCCCACTCCCCCCCTCACTTCGGAAGTCGCTCCAATTCTTTACACTGTCCATTAAAGAATCCTTCTCTCAGGCCCTTCACCAGGCTTGATAACTTACCCCAAAATAATCTTCACGACTTCCGAAGATCGTCACTTAAAGACTCACCATCATTCTCTATATCTGACGCAAACTCACTCTGCCGCTCAATATTCCCCAATGGTATATTTGGCCGCTCCCTCGACTCCAACGACGAAAGCTCTGCTCTTCAAATTGATTCATCCCTCCGCTTCATTTTCCCCTCTTTCTCCGCCCCTGCTTTTGTTGTTGGCTCCTCCTTGTTCGCAAACTTCTCCCCAGTTTCCCCTAACTACTCCGACTTCAACGAATACATCCTCTCATTAATCGAATTTGCCGAAAACACAATGAACTGCGAAAACCTCATCGTCTCTCTAAAAAAATCTGAACTCGATGGCCTACCTCAACTTGTCCGCGCTTTCATGTACGCAGGTTTTGAAATCGTTTCCCCTAAAGCATTTAACTATAGTATGGACTACTTTTTGCTGGGATACGATCTCAAGTAGTCACTTACCCCACCCATTTGCATCCTTTACATAATTTTATACCCCCTTTATTGTTCTTATACATAACTCTACTTTTCTTATTTACAACAATTAATAATATACATATTACCAACCTCATCGCTCTAATTCTATTTTTTTAGTTAAAAATCATTTATAATTCAAATTTAAATATTGTTTACTTGCTTTTATTATACTTTTTTACAACCAATATATCTGTAATTAAAGCTATACTGGTCTCTTAAATTTGTTCAATTAACTGGCATCTAAAATGGTGGGTCTGCTTTATTTGATTCTTCAATAGCCCTAAGCACTTTGCCATCATCGTCATAAACTAGCACTCCCCCTTTCCACGAATCCAGCTCCAGCCCTATCTTCTTGTTCCTCTCGTACTCCTTTTTTATCCTCCTCTCTCCCCCTTTCCAGTCCTTATACAACTGCAGATTCTGCCTCCCTATCAGCCTAATGCATTTCACCCTTAAGTCATTCCCACTCTACCAATACACAAGTCCACAAAAAAAATAATTGTTAGCTTGAATTTTCAAAAAAAAAAAAAAACAACAAAAAACCCCATTTGTATTAGTGCATTCACTATATTTATTAAAACTTTATAAACTTTCTTACCCATTCTGGAAGTAAATTGTCTGATATTTCGCGGAAATGTCCGATTCCATATTGCTCAAGCCCTTCAATAAGCAGTTTCTTCTCCTTGTCTCCCCATTTCCTCTCCTCGGCCTCCTCGAACTCTGCCCCATGTGGTCTCTTGAAATACCTAATTGAATATTTTATCAATCAATTCATATCAACTAGCAAACACAAAATACCTCCCCAACACCATCTAATTGGAAAAATAATATAACGTACTCTTGATTCAAATTCCCGGCATCATCGATCATTATGTGTGTTTCTGGCATCGAACTGCGCTTGCAGAATTGTAGCCGCACTTGATTCACCCACTCCCGCTTCAACACCCAGAAATCTTTCGCCGAATTATCGACAACTTCTTCATTAGTCATTCTATACTTATTTTCTATTATTATTTGGTAGTGGTGGTGGTGGTGGTACCCTTTCTACGAATTTTCATCAAGGAAATAATAAAAATGGCCCTTAATAATATCTTGCAAGATCAGAATTGTTGTTTTTATTACTGCTCGCAAATTCGGAGCTTTTATTTTTTTTTTCTTATAGTCAAGTGTAAATACAGCTGGCCAATAAAAAGACTTGTTTAAAATTTCAATTTTGTTAAATTATCAAAAAATTAAATAAAAGTCCATAGCTTTAATCAATCAATTATGAATGTAAATTCTTACTCCCAGTTTTTCTTTTTTTATTAGAAATATTATATACATATATAGATTAATTATACTAAAATGTTAAAGGGAAAACACCAATCCAATATTTTATCCCAACCCTCAGCAAACAAAAAAAAGGACTCCTTATACGCAGAATACACTATCGACTACACAAACGACAATTCAGATACTGTGCCTTTACCATTAAGAAATGATAGCAATATCAGCGACGAAATAAACTCTTTTTTCAGCCATAGTATATCAAGCGCCTTCGATAAAGACTCACACTCATCGCCTCATCACAACGCTTTCCACAAAACTCTTGGATACAAGAAGCATGATCAGCATTCAAATATCAAGCTCACCACATCCATCGCCAGTTTAGATGCAGATGAGTACGAAGACGATATTCAAATTGCCGACAAAATCGGCGCTGAAAGTTACTTTGAAACTTTTCACAAATCAACTCGTTCGAAGAAAAAGGGATCTATGGCCACATCAAACAACACCCTCGCACTGCTATCGCAGCTCGATTCGATCGAGCTTAATGTTCATTCCAAAAAGAAAAAGCCAACTTCCGCTGCTGCTGACACCAACTCCTTTTTTGATCTTCATGCAAATCAGCTCAACGAGTTAACTTCCTTTTACAAAACCCAATATCCCCAGTGGTTGTTTGAACTGAATAATGGCTACAATCTGCTTTTTTATGGCTACGGATCTAAGCGCGACCTGGTCCTAGACTTTTGCGAATCTATGATCCTTGATCAGTTCAACCCGGTCGTCGTCATCAACGGGTTCAACCCAAACCTCAACTTCAAATCTGTCCTTGAAAATATCGCGCTCAACCTGCTCAAACTCAACAAGCAGAGCGCCAAACTCGGCTCTATAGCCGACGCTACAAACGAGATCATTTTCTACTTCAAATCGATCGCTAAAGGCCAAAGCTCTGCTAATCCTCTTCACTTCCCATCTAGCAGCAACCATGTCGAGACGCTGACTCTTCTCATTAACAACATCGACGGTATTTCTTTACGAAAAGAGAACGTCCAGCAATGTATCAGCTCGCTCGCATCGATTGCTGGTATCAATCTCGTTGCCACAACCGACCATATCAACGCCTCCCTCCTTTTTGATTCGAAAAAACTCTTCTTCAATGGATTCGATTTCGTATACCACAACTTGACAAGTTTCGCCAACTACACAAGCGAAACTTCTTTTGAAAACTACCAAATTCTTTTCCAGCACTCAAACCTCTCCCAAAACTCGAAATTCGGCTCTTTAAGCTCCCAATTCTCGTCAAGCGCCAGCGCATTCTCATTCGGATCAGGCTCCAACAACAACATCAACCTCGCTAGTGTTGTGCACGTCATGGCCAGTTTAACCAGCAACGCAAAAAATATCTTTTACAAACTTGCCCAGTACCAAATCGACTCTATGCCGCAGCACCAGCAAAGCTCCGCCAAAACCAGAAATAAATCCGCACCGGCCAAAAACGACCCTAAACTCGCATCCTCGCAGCTTACTGACGCATTTCCCCCAAATTTCGACCCCTCCCTCGGCATGGAATACTTCGCCCTCTACAACACTTGCAAAGAAAGTTTCCTCGTCTCCAACGAAGTCACTTTCCGCTCCCTATTAACCGAATTCAAAGATCACAAAATCATCGTCTCTTACAACGATCCCTCTGATGGCTCCCAACTCCTCTTCATTCCGCTCCCCAGAAACGACCTCGTTACTTTAATCTCCCAATCATAGTTCCCTATCGCCTTTATAAAACACTTTACATCCCTTCCCCATCCCCGACTCTTTCTCTCTTTTACTGCCATTTTCTGTCGCTTCTTCTTACCTCCTAAGCAACTCATCATATCTCTACTTAGTTTATCTTCCCTCCCTCCTTTTCCGAATGTACTTATTTATCGTCACATTTATCTTTTTTTTTATTTTAAAAATTTATAAAAAAACATATATATATAAACTTACTCTTTCAGCTAAACTACTAGCCATCAAATTTAATACCCCCTCCCCATCCCAAAAAAAAAAATTTTTTTTTTGAACTATTTCAAACTGCACGTTACCAAAAAAAAAAAAAAAAGCTTAAATTGTTTTAAAGTGCCAGATTTTGTATTAGTTATATTTATTTCAAAATAAAATTGCAAAATGTCGCTAACTTGAAAAAAGTAAAATAAAATAAAATAAAATAAAAATTAGTAGCTATTTGGTGACGCTATCCCCTGTCCAGCATATTGCAACTACAATAATTCAACGTATATAATAAAGCATACGTGCTAGCAACACCTTACTCGTCATTAAAAATTAATTAAATGTCTTTTTTTATTGTTTGTTTCTTATGATTTAAGAAGTTTTTCGGACACTAGCGGATTCAACGTAATCGATTTCGTCTTGTTATCAGTCTTATAAATTCCGACCAGCCAGTCTGCAAGCTCAAACATGTTGTTTCTCAAACTGATTACAATAAATTGCGCATTCTCGGTGCGCTGCTTAATATAATTGGCAACTATTGATACGTTCCTGAAATCCAGCGCTGCATCGATCTCGTCCATAACGTATATGGGTGTGGGCTTGAAGTGGTGCAAAGCAAACACCAATGCAAGTGAACTTAGTGTCTTCTCACCTCCGGACAGATCAGATATGTTCTTCCAGCTCTTCTTTGGCGGCATAACACTAAACAATATTCCCTCTACAAACGGATCAAGCGAGTCTACTAGCTCTAATTCTGCGCTTCCGCCCATAGTAATTAGTTGGTACATTTCCTTAAGCTTATATGATATAATATTAAATCCCTCCATGAAAGTATTTAGTCGCTGCTTGTGCAAATCGCTGTACTTGTTGGATGCACTGTCCCTCTCCTCTGATATTCTGTCCAATTCTCTTTGATGGCCGTTAAGTTCAACTGTTCTACGAGCATACTCAGCGATAACACTCAAGTTTGGTTTAGAATTTTCCAATTTAGAGCTCAGTTGGCTTATTTCTTTATCCAAAGAAATTGGATCTAATTCTTCAAGCGCTTCGGGTAGAAGCTTGGGTAAACTCTGTGGCTGAGGCTCTGGCAATTCAATTTCCTCAGGAATTGTTTGTAGCTGCAGCCTACTAAGCTCCCCTTTCCAATAATTCGATCTTCTTTTGTTCTCTGCCAAAGCTCTCTCTGTGTCCTCAATTTCCATTTTAAGTTGAGCCTCATTTGTACGGATTTTATTAAACTCTTCTTGTCTACTATCAAAAGTGGCCTTTAATTTTTCTAAAGCCTCTAATTTTTCTTCTAAAACAAACTTAACTTCATTTACTTTAGTTGATATTATTTCTAACTCAGCTCTTTTCTGTGAAATCAAGACTTCAATATTTTCACATTGTGAAACAGTTACATCTTTTTCCTCTCTTTTCTTTTCGAGGTTTCTTAAAAGTCTTGCAATTTCTGCCGATGATCTACTCCTTGTACTTTCATATGTGTCGATGTTCTCATTTACAAGCTGAATTTGATCATTTATGGAATTGACAATAGCTTTCTGAGATCTTAATTTAACACCCCCAGCTTGCATAATCTCGTTATTTAGGCTCTTTATCTCTAACTCAATAGAGCTACACTCAGCTTGCAATTGAGATATACCATTCTCGATCTCTTTAGCTTTTATCTCGAGCGCAGAAAGCTCTTTTATATCTGATTTTGATGGGCTAGTTGTAGTTTGCGACTTTAACTGGGCAAGTTGCTTTTTACATTCTTGAACTCTTTCTTCAGAAGATTTTAAATCCATTTCAGTTTTTGGTAATTCTTGTTCCAATGATGAGTATCTACTATTTAGTGATCTTAGTTCATTGTTGGATTGCTGTATCAAAGAAGATAAATTTTGGGCCTCATTCTCAAGCTTTACTCTAGCTTCTGTAAGCAACTGCAATTTTTGTGGAGTGATATCATCGCGTTTTGGTACAGAACTCATAGCACCTTTTATTATTCTGGATCCACCTCCTGACATTGTACCTGAAGAATCGATCAACTTACCATCAAGTGTAACAACTCGAAATCTCTGCGAGCCGCCGTAAGCGATTTTTCGTGCTTGCTCTAAGTTATTGGTAACAAGTGTATTTCCCAAAGCATGGAAAAAAGCAGGAGCGAATTTTGCATCGCTTGGCTTGACTAAATCAAAAAGCCTTTGTGAGCCTTCAGGGAACTGCTTTGGGCTCAAATCAAATTTCTGTAATTCATCAAGCATAATAAATCTCGCACGGCCAATGTTATTTCTTCTTAAAAATTCTACACACTGCTGCCCAGATGATACATTTTGAACAACAATACTCTCAAGATTAGGACAAGATGTTGATATAGCAATGTCAAATTTATTATCTATTGTTCCCAAGCTTCCTAAGCGACCGTATATACCACTGATTCTTCCAAGATCCCTTTCCTTTAGCAAAGATTTCAATACAGTATTCTGGGAATTTGATGCAGAGATAGATGTTTTAGCTTCTTCCTCGGCCTGAATAGAAGCATGTAATTTTGAATTTGTTTCAGAATCTCTTTTCTTTAGCTCGTCAATTCTTCCCTTCAACTGCTCGATTTTAATTTCTAATTCACCAAATTCTTCTACTTGCTCAGACATTTCTTTATCCTACAATTTTGGGTTTGAAATGAGTTAAACTAGTATTTAGTAATAGAAAAAGAAAAAAAAGGAAATATAGAATAAAAATTTAACAAAACAAAGACTGTTTAAAAGAGTGATCTTACTTTCAATGATCTATATTTTCTTAGCTCCAAAAGTTCATTTTCAGCTTTTTCAACCTGGTTGTCAGATTTGTTATATTTGCTTTGGATGAGCTCAATCTCAGTACGAATTACTTCTAATTTGGATTTTTGGCTGCTAATTTGAATTCTCCATGGCTCCAAGTCCTTCTGTTTTTCTCTAATCTGTTCTGTGAACTTTTCTGTTTTGCCTTTGAGTTGATCAGTAATCGATTGTAACTCTTTGTTACTTGATTCCAAATTATTTTCTAGCTCTATAAGATCTTTGTTGGCTTTTTCAATATCAGAAATTGATCTTTTTTCAGTATCTTGATTCTGAACTATCGATTGTTTCATCTAATCAAAAATTATATTAAAAGAGTTAAAACCAAGGCTTATTATAAATATATATGTTAATGATTTATGTGTGTTTACTTCTTCAAAAGACTTTTCAAGCTTTTTTAGTTTATTTTTCAAATGCTTTTGGTTTTCAAGTAACTGAACCTCTTCTCTTTCGACCTTGCTTTGCTCTTTTGTTAAATCCTTGAGTCCAGATTCAGTTTTCTACAAAGAAAATACACAAAAGATAAAGATAAATTGTTGTATAACGCAAAACTGTAAAAGATAGGATAGTTAATTAAAATTTACCTCGTGATCTTTTTGACTCTGTTTAAATTGAAGTTCTAAGGATTTTATTTCTTCTTTAATATTAAAAGTATTTTTCTGCTCGAGATTAAATCTATTTTGAACTTCGTCCTAAATAATAAAATGTATTTATCACTTTGAAAGCTATACTAGATAAAAAAGTAAATGTAAAAACTTACGTATGAGGCTTGAACTTTTTGGTACTCAGTTTCATTCTCACTTAATTTTAGCTGGAATAGAGCATTTTTCTTTAAAGCCAAATCGTTTTCCATAATAACATAATTTACAGATTCGTCTTTTTTTGCCTTAAAAATAGAAATAAAAGTTTTTTGAATTTTAAATTAAAAGAAATTTTAAAAAAAGACTATTTTTAATATAAGTATAAGTATAACTATAATAAAATTATAGATTTAATTTTATTTTTACCTCTAGACTTTGTCTTTCTCTTTCAATAATTTTAACTCTTCTTTGTTTTTCAGAGCGTAATTCATTTAGGGCGTCCACTTGCTTTTCTGCGTCTTCGATTAGTTCTTTATAATGAGAAGTACCAATAATATCTTCAAGATACTCCAACAATCCTACATCGTTTTCATTTTGTCCTTTCGGTTTCATCTGAGCAATTGATTCAACTTCACCCTAAAATTATTTATCGAAATATGGTAAAAAGATGTTGCATTAAACTATCTTGTAAATTCGCTAAATGGTAATACCTGAAGAATTAAAAAGCGTTTGTGATCTAGATCAATTCCTTTATTTCTCAGCAAGGTTGTTACTTCGGATAAAGAGCTTGTAGAGTGATTAATAAAGTACTTGCTGGAACCATTAGAATAAGCTGCTCTGGAAATTATTATTTCGCTCCCTGGGACGGTATTATTTTTAGTATCGATATCAGACTATTTTTTTAAAATTAAGAGTTTTATATGATGATATAGAAAATGAAAATAAAATGGTAAATTAAAGTTTGAGGAAGAATTTAGAAATTAAAGCTTACATTTTTATATATTTCTTTAAAATAGACGTCTACAGAGCATTGATTGACTTTGGGTCCGTTTTTTGAATTGTGAATTAATTCAGAAAGCTTCCCCTGTCTTATTTTAGTGGCTCTAAATCCAAAAACAAATAGAAGAGAGTCAATAACGTTAGATTTTCCGGAGCCGTTTGGTCCAACTATTGCAGAAAAGGACTATGAATTTGAAAGAACGATAATGAAATATTTAAAATTTGTTATATTAATAAGTGTTATTCTTAATATGTGCTATATAAATAAATCTTGTGTTAAATAAACAGTTATAGAAATACCTCATGGAAAGGACCGATCGTTTGAGTTCCAGCATACGACTTAAAGTTATGAAGCTCCATTTTCTCTATTATCAAGCGAGTGGTTGGAGCGGGCTCCATAGATTGTTCATTTCCTTCTGTAGCCATTTTTGAACAGAATATATCGAACAATATCTTAGCTGAGTTGCGGATTTAAAACTTGAAAACAGCTATAAAATTTATTAATACCAGAATAAAATAGATTTTTTGTGTTGGCTTTGTTTTTATTTACTTTTCTATGGATTTTTTTCCCATAAAATGTATATCTATCTTGTACTCTCATTCGCCTAGTTTGTTTACTTTTTTCCTTGGCCTTAATTGTTTAAATTAAATTTTAAATTTTTTTCTAATTTTTATTATTCGCTGAGTTTAAATAAATTTTTTGATTTTATTCGCTAGAACTACGATCATCGATATAATTAATCACTCTATCACCTATAGCCAACTAAAGTTAATTAATCTTTTATTGATACCCACTCACTTTTTATTCTAATTAACCTAGCCAATATACTCATAGACAATTTCAATTTATAGCTTAAATTTTATTTAACTAATTTCTTCAAGTAATTTTACTAAGCTGATTCATAAATCTATTGCTTATGTTTACGAGAATTAAATTCATAAAGTAAATTTAACATTTCTGATACTGTAATGTGAGCAAACATTCTCTTAATATATTACTCATGTTAAAGGATGAACCTTATAAAATAAACGATATCATAAAAATGTAAATGATATCCAATTGTTGTAATTTAGATAATTTTAGCTCTTTTCTTATAGAATTTTCCCCAGGTTTGAATGAAAATGGTCATAAAATCTTCGCATTTTTCTATTACCTTGTTATCTTTTTTGTGTTTTTTTATTATAGAGATTTTAGTTTAAAATTATATACCAACTAAAAGAGAATATCTATAATTTTTTTATATTAGCATATTTATTAGTTATAGTACAAGAGCATGTGATTGTTAAATCGAAATTGAATATATAGAAATTATTTATCAGATGAAAACAAAAAACATGATTATTTCGCTAAAAATTAAAATCTATGGGCGGCTATATCATGAAGTGTAATTTTTTTTATTAATTTTTTGCTACTATCTAGCTTGACTTTTATTTTTTTGACTAATTTAGAAAGAATTAACGAAATTAATTTTGTTTATTTGGAGGCTTTTTTATATTTATTAGCTATCTTATTAAACAATAATTCGAATTTTTTAATTATATATTGAAAAAAAAAAATTGGTAAATTTAAACAATATTTACAAGAAATAAATAAGTCTATTAGAATGAATATTGCACTGCTTAAAATAAATTATTATAATTACAAAAAAAAAAAAAATTAAATAGCACTAAACTATAAAAAATTACCATGGATATCCTCACATAATTAAAATTTAACTTTTTGATATTTAAATTAGGTTTTTAGATCCTAGATTAGAAAAAAATCAATTATATCAACCCTCAAAAAAATTAAATATTAAAACAAAAATAATAACTAGTTGAAATAAAGCTAAAAAAATAATATGAAAAATATCACTTAGTTTTTTTTT
>LSSN01000476.1:0-14111 GCA_001970855.1 Smittium culicis | reverse complement strand
GACTCAAAAATTATTCTATAAGTCTAAAATTTAATTCAAAACCTTATTATTCATTATTATAACCGTTTAATTTATCATAAAATCTCGAGGTTTAAATTAACTAAATTCTATTTTTTATCCTTATCACATAAAACATTATTTTTAATTAGCATGTGTTTTATTTTTGTACATTTTCTAAATCATATCTTAATATTTTCACTTAAATATTCAGTCCCTCTCTTATACTTTTAAATTCTAATGTATATTTTTTTTTTATTATATACATCTTTTATATTTTATGACATTTTTCATGAAAAAAATTATATTAAAGCTTGTATAAATATGATTTATTTATTTTCTATTATTTAATAATTAATTATAAATTCACATATAATATTTTCGTGTTTATGATATATTTTTTGACTATGAAGATACCAAAACCAACACAGATTATAATACTGCTACCTTCACCAACAGCATAGACTACAAAAAAATCCATATTATTCATTTTTTTTCTATCAAAAATTTATAAATATATTTACTTAAATATTTTTTTAATCTTTTAAGAGTTATAAATACTTTTCAAATATTTTTTATTTGAAGTAATACTATTAAAATTCGATTTATTTTTTAACTTATTCTAATGTAAAAACAAAAATAATATTAAATTATTTTAATCTTTAAAAAATCGTTATTTATAGAATTAATAATCAGTATTAAAATTTAATAGAAATGAAAGATTGAAAAAAAATTATATTGGAATTAAATCGAGTGCGTATACTACTTTCAAATAATCTCTTATACTTGACAATAATAAATATTTAATCATATTTCTACAACATTACTTGTTTTTTCACTCGTAATGCTTTCAAAATTATTACAAATTTTCTCAATAAAATCTGGTTCATATTCAGGTTTTGAGTAACTAACATTGTTTTTTACTTTTGAAAAACGATTCTCTATTGAATTTAGAAATGATGAATAACAAAGAAAATAAATTAATTTAAAATTTGAATTTTCTAAATATGTTCTCACGAAAATAGTATTTTGAAATAAAAAATTTTATATTACAAATACTCCTCGAGTTAAACCTTTACTGCTTAGATCTAAAATATGTCCATTGATATATTCTAAAAATAAATCTAATATATAAACTGTGACGCTTTTTTTAAAAAAACTATAGCTATTTTTATAAATAGTGCAGCATGTTGATAAGTTTCTGGACCGTATTCTGTTTGAAATTGTAACCGGAGAATTTCCTATTTTATATCTTCCATACATAGGCTTCAACGAAACAGAAAATACTACTTCATCAAAAAAAAAAATCGATCATCACTAAATAAATTATTGTATTCAAAAAAATCTATTGTATAATTTTCTCGGACAATCAAATTTTCTTCGTCATTTCTTCTTTAAAGAAAGACTTTGATTCTTTTAATACTATAAAAAAATCTGCTAAAGAATTTTTGAATAGTCGATTTTGATATACTTATCTTGAATTCGTTTGGGATTTTTTTTTTAAATCAGATATTCTTAATATGCAGTCAGTGTCGATCAAATTTTAATATAATTTCAATTGAATTTTTCACTCTCTTTATCATTATTCCATCTTTTGGAATTGAATAAATTGTTTTTTATTTTTGAAACACATTTAAAAGAATATAAAAGATAAAAAATTCAATTTTTAGACCATCTGATATTTCCTAAGCAAAATTTACTCCGTTTTAGGTATTGATCATTCTGTTACTATATTACTTGATAGTGATTTTGCATTTAATTTTATTTATAAATAATTTTCTAATCAATAAAAATTATATTCGTATATTATTTATTTTTTGAATACTTTAATTTAAATTTAACAAAGAGTAAATAATAATTATACTGAATTTGATTAATTTAAAATTATTCTAGTTATATTGATAATTGAATAAAATCTATTCTATTTTATTGTGAATCTAATTATAAAATTTTTTCAATAAATTTTAGTAGTATAATTCATATAAGTTATATACGTTATAATATATGATTAAAATTTATAAAAAATTGACTTTTTTTAACTATATCAAGTTGATTGTATCATCTCTTTCTGATTTTATTCATATATTGTAAAATTGGTTGAATCTTTTATATTTAGATTTTAAGCTTTTAGAAATTTTATGATTCAATTAGAATAAACTTTTGAACTTTTAGTAAAACTGTTGATACATTGAATAATTTCAGTTGATGAATTTAGAATCGACTTAGGGCTGTACTTAATCAATTCGAAAAAAGAAAAATTCGTGACGAAGCAATTTTTTTTTTTAGAAATTACCTGCGCGATGTCTAGAATTTATCGAAACTTTTAGAAATTAGATTGAAATCCTCTGTATTGGGTTAAATTGATATACTATTTTAATAAAATATGATTTGGAAATTAAATATCTTTAATATCGTGTATAAATAGTTATTTTAAATTTATACTAAATTATTAATTAAAAATACATATAAGTTAAGCTTTACGCTTTTCAAAATTCTAACAATAATAAATTCGATTTTATTAAATAATATTATATCTTATAAATTTTAAATGTATAAAAAAAAAGGAATTGAATATTTATTAACATTAAATATTCGATGATATCTCAAAATGTAATTCTACAAAAACTGCTACTAAAATACTCTAACTAGATACAGAATAATACAAAATTTTATTTTTATATAGTAAGTGACTTATAAAATACATTTTTGGTAGACTAAAATTTATTTTTAATAATTCATATAAAAATTAAAAAAAAATTAGACTAAAAGCTCTTTCTTATTTTAATTGAATTTTTTTAATACAGTAAATTAATCTTCATAAATTATCAAACTTATTTTTCTTTATAATATAATACATAAAGTAAAACATAAAATTAAAAATATGTATAATTTTATAAATTTTCAAAAATCAATTTCTACTTCATTAAGCTTTTAACGACTGATAAATTTGTTTTATAAAAATTGAAAATAAAAAATTTACTAAAATATTCAATATAACAAATAATTCGAACAATATTATTTCAAAATTTGTCATTTAATTTGACGTTAGATATATAAAAATCGGGTTTAACAACAAAATTTTAATTCGTACTGATAAAACCACATCGAGAACTGGGGATTAACATAAAATTCCTGAAACTTATAAATCTAAAATAAAATTTATCAATTATGCATTTAAAGCATAATTGATACTATAGCTATAAACTTATAATGAAAAAATTCATTCATTTGAAAAATGTAGCACATTAACTATGTTTCAATATGTATTAATATTAACAATATTATAATGAGATGATAATTTATTTAAAATTATCATCTCACTATAATATCCAAAAGTGAGATCAAAATATCTTAGAAATCTCAAGACTTTAAAAAGATTCCAAGATTCTTGCATCTCCGACTACACACATGATAAGTATAAAAATCAAAATTTTAGTACAGGCAATAATAATTAAGTAAATAAAATAACAATCTCAAATAATATTAAAAGTTTCAGTATTTTAAAACTTAATTATTATCCAAATAAGTTTTTTTTTGAGTATTTAATCAAAATAATATTTGCTAAATAGTGTAATTTATTTAATCTAAATTAGAAAATTAAAATAATTTAATAGTATTAAAAAATAACTAGGAATAATATTTTCAATAACTTTGCTATTCAATCTCTCTATCTCTTCATCCAATTTAGAGCTATTTTATCAATATTTACAACTATTATGCTCTAATAACTCTGGACAGATATATAATTTGCTCAGATTAAATATCACACCATGTAAACATTCAGTTTAATATGAATTTATAAATTATCTTGAATTAAATCTGTCAGTATGAAAACCACTAGTAAATTAAAGAGTAGAAATTACGTATTTTTATACGTAAATATAAAACTATGATAAGCTATTTAAATCAATAAATATATTTTATTATATCAAATCTTATCAATTTTTCCTAAAAAGTTTTGAAATCAAGATATAACATTCAAATTTTTTCATTTTATTATTAGTTATAAATTAATGAAAACGATTTAAATCATAAAAATTTTGATAAAAGATAGATTTTTAAAAAATTTACCAAAATCATAAATAATAATTAATAAATCAAGTGATGGTTCAATTAAGCATGTAAAAAAAATTTCACAACGAGGTTTAATTTTAAGGCTCAATTCCATAATATAAACAAGCACAAATTTAAAGCTTTTAGTAAACTATGATTTATAAAATTAATTTATTCCTCTCTTCCTATCTTATCGTTGAAGTTAAAGTTTAAGATCAAAATCAAAACATAAATTAAATGGTAAATTAAAACGTAAAACGATAAATTTAAGTTTATATGTTTATAAAATGATTAGTAAATTTAATATAATAAAATATTAACCTCAAAACGGATGATTTTAATGGCTAGAATCTATCTATATAAATAATAATACGATTTTCTTAAAATAGTCCTCTAATATTTTTAATCTCTAAAAGCTAAAAATCTCAAAAATACAATCCTTTTCGAAAGAAATACTATTTTTTAATAAATAAATTTTAAATTTTACTAAGTATAGACAGTTATTTGAAAAATTAGATTAAATTAATATGATAGGTCAAGGTAAAATTTGGGTCATTTATAATATTGTTATAACTTTCGTAATATGGTTATACATGTTCAATATTTAATATTTCTAACTTCCAAAAAAAAACTGTAATCAAATAACGATAATTGGCATTGATTACGTGTTAAATTTGGCTTAAAACCCAAATCTATGCCATATGTTACATTATCATACTAAAAAATAACTATAAAAACAGTCGATCATTTTTGCTAAGCTAAGTATACGCATAGGTTTAATATCAAATATTAATACCTTATATTCAGTAATAAGCTTGGCTTTTGAAAATGCAAAAATTTCAAAATAAATAAATAAGGCAAATCTAATTAATTTTCCATGCAAAAATAAAAGCTATAACTAAAAAATTGTTTCATATTAAATTATAATTTACATATTTTTTATATTAATTATCATAAAGTTATTTTTTAAAAAAATTTTATAATTTAAGGTTAGAGCTATTAAAAATTTCAGTACTACAATTTTATCACACATTTTTCTACTCATTTACACATATAATGTATTTAGGTATTAAATAAAAATTTTTTATTTCCAAATAAAACAGAACTTTAAATATATTTAGTCATTTTTCACTCATTAATTAGTTTAATTACCGGGAGTATATATCGCACATATATATATATATTTTTTCGTTATTATAAACACTGATAAAAATTTTTTTACTGAATAAAATTTAAAAAAGATTTCGATTTCGAAATTAACTGAATTTTATTTAAAGATTAATTAAATTATATGGCAAAAATAAACCTAGAAATATTATACGTATTTTTTTTTAATTTTCCCTATTAAAACATAATAGTCCTTTTCCACGCAATAGAATATTTTTGATCTATAAAATTTAGCTAACTGAGTTCAAAAAAAGTAATTTAATTGAGAAATTTTAAATTATATTGGTATACTGTAGTTAAACATAAAATAATAGATTCCATTATAAACTATAAATGAGTCATAAATTTGGTTTTTTTTAATATATTGGACGTGAAAGGGTTAAATTATCGCTGATATTATACATCTCTAATAAAATTAAATTCGGAAAATTAATAACTAATGTTGATTAGGCCATACTCTTATGAAATATTTTAAAATCTCATTTCAACTTCTTATTCTAGCTTGTTATTAAGCTCTATTATTAATTATTCGATAATTTTATAGAAAATACCAGACCAATGGTACCAATTTTTTAATTTAAAAAATATATTTAAAATCTTATTTAATATCAGATTATCTTCCAAGAATAATAGTTTGGCTTAGTTTTTGAAATTATCAGTATTTTTAAGCATTTTAAAAAATTCATTTTTTCATTTCACCCTGATTTTATACTGCTCACATACGATTTTATAATAGAAAGTGTGAAAAATATTTAAATCAGAGTTATTAATTGCGGAGTTTTTATCTAATGATGCTCGATCAAAAAAAAAAAAAAAAAATTAAAAACCAATTATATGAATTTAAAAATTTTATCCGAATTATTATTGATAGAGAATTTAAGTCTATTAATATCAAGAAAAATCTAAAATAATTGATAATAAATCTTTCAGCTTAAATTATACACAAATGAATTTCCGTAAATAAAAAATTTTTTCTATACTTATGTGATTTTTTTTCTTTTTTTATTTGATTTATAAAATCTATACTCTTTCCATAAAAAAGCAATCTCTAATACAACTATTTTTTCTACTCTAAATATATACATAGTCGTATTAGAAACCAATTAAATAATCATTTTTTTATCGATTTTTTAGAAATTGCAATTCCGTTGAATTTTCTAAAATTTTTTTGAGAAGGATATTTAAATAATTTAATACTATAATGAAATCAAAAAAATAATATTAGAATTGATATTATAGATTTATATGAAATATATCATTTTAGAAATTTATAAATGCTATGCAAATATTTTTGTTATTATTTCTTTTTTATTATTTTTAAAGTTTTGGCAGGAATTATTTCTAATAAATTTCATATACTTTTTCGATTTAATGAGATATTTCTTGGGTAAAAAAGCAAGTTTTAAAATAAAAAAAAAGTGCTTAAGTTATATTGAAGAACTAAAATAGAATTTTTTCATAATATTTATGTTATACGTTTTAAAATAATTTAACTCAGACTTTAAAAATGTAATATTACTTATAAATTGAAATTAAACAGAAAAAAATTGAATATGAATAATATAAATTAATGAAAATTACCAATAAAATTGAACAATAATAGCCTATCTAAACCCTTTCACTTTTATGTGAAATTAAAAATATAAAAATACTTAATTCGATTAAAGATGCTTCTTAAATTTGAATTAAAATAAAATATAGCAACTTTACATTTATTTCGTTTATTTTTAAATCTATTTTATGTATAAAAGTGATTTTATTAAAGGCGATTAAAAAGTTTTCCATGTAACTGATAATTGTGATAGTTTTTAAAGTTACACTTTTATTTTCTATTATTGATTTAATTTAGTATAAAAATATTTATACCTAAGTTTTTAAGTTTTAAACAAGATTTTATAAAGATGGTGAGAAAAAATAATAGTCATAGATGTGATTTAATTTATGGCTTTGTTCCAAGAATTTTTGATATAAGAGTTATAATGGGAGATTATTTTGAGGTGTAGAACTTTAATCATTAAAAATTTCCTGATATTTAGAACTGCTTATTTTTTAAATCCTATTAGAAAATTATTTTTAATGAATTAAATGATATAACCAATATCATTATCTAATTCACATAAGCAAATATAATTATAAAGAGGCTTAGCCCTGGTTCTCACAAGTATATATCAATGTAAATAATTTTTCAAGCTTATCCATATTTTAAGCTATGAGAAGTTATGAGTTTGATATTTATAAAATTTTTTACTCTTTTTTGATTCTATTTATTATTTATTATTTAAACTAAATTACTAATTATAAAAGATATAAACGAACTATCAAAAAAGTGTTAACTAAAATTAGAGAGCGAACTTTAATATCTCCATACTCAACTTTTATATTATTTTTTCCCAGACATCTTGGTGTCTATTCCAAAAAAAAAAGTTTCGCAGCGTCATTTTTATTTTAGTTTGACCGCTTGATATTTGGTTGCTTTATAAAGATTATAATCTTGTTATAATCGAAAATTTATAATAATCTACAGTTATTGTATATTAAAATTACTTTTTCTTTCTACTCAATTTCATTTGTATTTTGCAAAATTTTGAAATATATATCAAACAATTTTTATTTATCTTTTAAATATATTGAGTATGTTATAACTATTTTTTTTATTCACACAATTTTATTGATACGATAACAATAAATGAAAATATGCGGTAAAATAAGCTAAAAAATGGTAAAGTTGGCTCAAGGTATAAAAAAACTAATAGTCTAATACTAATAAATTCCTCTGCTGGTCTACCAGATGCGTACCTAATTGGAAATGTGACCAATCTACCAACCGAAAGATCCACACAGGCATTGCTTCAAGTAGGATGGATGACTGAAGTTACAAGCAGTCATGGAATTAAGCACGTTCCGACAGAATAGGATTCGATGAGATCATTGAGCTCCAAGTATGAGTCTACATCTAACAGGGTTATTAAAAAATAGGCTCCTAACAAAAAAAGGGAATGATCGACCTGGCTCTCCTACAATAAGCTGTTGAACGGTTGAGTTCCGTAATGCTGTCGAACGCTGGATTTGTGCACAGATAACGTCTCAGACTGTGCTAAACGAATCTGTCCCTCCTGTTTCTAGATGGTCCTCCTATGGAATCGCTGTCCTCTGAATAGCTGATCGTTGCCTTCACTATCTCCGACCAAGGGTAGTACAAAGCTATGTGGAATTTTAGTATACTGTACTTATAAAAGTACACTACTTAGGTTCATAAACCACAGAAAAGTATTTCGCTCTTAGGAGTTGGCCAATAGTTTTTACAGATTTTTATGTCTATTAAAACAACCCTCCTGCAAAATTGAACGATTATTTGAGGGGTTTGTACCTTTTGGTTAATATTAATTATTAACAGGTTATACTTCTTATTTTTACTATGCTAAAAATAGTTAACTAGTAAATATTATAAATAAATTCTGTCTAAAAAGCAATTAAAAATTTGTGATCAATTTACGTATATTTTTAATTTTATATTGGATGGTTTGTGAGTAAATACACCTCTTGTATAATCTTTAATTTCATTTTTATCGACAGTTAATCATTTGGCTACCCACTATCATAGCCAATAAAATAAAAATTATGAAAGCTGTTTTTAATAATTTTATTAGTTCAAAGAAAGCTAATTCTACCTGGAAGGGTTGACTAAGAAAAAAGCAAAATACGTAACATCATAAGAATCAAAAAATTTCATAAAAAGACTCCAGAGTAAATGAATAAAGCCATTCAAAATTGTACAAGGATGCCATCTAATTTCTTGGGAATTTTTTAATTCAATCGTAAATCTTCAAAAGAAACTCTTCCTAACTCGGATTTTTTGATTTGCTAGCGATTTAGTAGATTGCATCCTAGTTGGTTTCAATTTACAGTAAAATAGCACTTCAGTATATACAGTTGTTAAAATATTTATGATTTATTAACTAATTTTATTTTAATCAAAAATAGTTTACCGCCCGAGAAAGGGTTAATTGGGCTTTTATTTTCCCTTTCCAGTGTCAGCGCTACTAAAAGAATGTAAATTTGGGTAAATTATTTTTGGCTAAGCTAATTAATCAGCACTATTCCAATGGGGATTATTTGAAAATTTGTTCAACTATTCCGATTGTGTTGAGCTATAATTGTTGGCAATCCAAAAAAAGCCCTTTTTTTATTGTGTGGCTTGAATTGGATAAAGGCAAATCGAGTAAATCACATTAGAAGCTGACTCGATTTCGCTTAATATTTTGGTCAAATTTCAGCGTTTTGCATGAGTAGATCCTTTTTCGATTGATTTACCTCTTTTTAATTTACTTGGGGAGCTAATATTATTGAGCTTCGAGTGGCTTTATTTGTTGAAATTTTTTTAATTAAAAATAGCAATTTCTTTCTTTTCAAATGATATTTTAATAGCTCATAAACAGTCATATTGGAGATGCTTTCAAGAAGCGAGAACGTTGTTTATCAATTAATTAAAGCAAATTCCATTAGTATCAATTGAGTGGAAAACTTATTCACTGTCAATTTACCCTATATTGAGAAAAAATAATTGTTAGCTTTATAGGTAAAATACTAATGTGTACATTCACTAAATTAACAACCTATATGGAGGGGATTTTTTTAGAGCAACGGAGAAATTATTACTAGCTAATCTGTTTAATAATTCCAATTTAATAGAATTATTGGCTGTTTCAAAATATTCATTCGAAGCTATTTAAATATAGCAAATAAAATTTAAAATTAAACATGATAGCAGAAAAATTATAATACAAATAACCCAACCTCAAAATATTTCTCATATAAATTAGTGTCTAGTTAATACTTTTGTTATATCGAAAAGCCGCATTTGATTATTTGTAGAATTGCGATTTTTTTGTAGCACAAGATAAATTTGGGTTAATTGATACCTTGAATGGTAGGTATATATATTTCATTTATTTCTAAACACGTCAATAGCTAAATTTATAAATATAATTCTCACTCTAAGTAGATTGTTATTCTTTTTGTGCAATACTTGTTTATGATCGAAATAAATACAACATTATTGTTTTCAGTAACGCGTTATATGAATCTTTGATTTACCTTTTCAGGAAAAGTAATATTTAAGATCCGGAAAGCTTTATTGGTTGGAACATTTGTTTATATTTTCTATTTGATATCGAAGTTTACAAGCCCAATAAAGATTTCAAAAATACAATTGGCTAGATAAATTAAATTATACAGGTGATTCTTTATGAGGAGGTCATTTTGTGGTGTAAAGAGTTTCAGTGTATAAAATCGCATAACAAATAAACCTCCAATGAGTAGAATAATTTACTTTTTTAGCAAATAAAAGTTTTATACTGAAACTAAGAAATAGAAAAATCAAAATTCCTTTTTTGCTCCGCCAATAATATTTACAAAAAGTGATTATACAGGCCAATAACATTAAACTGCGACAAAGTGCTATCTTCGCTCAGAATCTTCCATATTAGTATTTGATTTGACAATTTAGAAATATCGCTTCTCCTAGAGGGATTAATTAACCCTTTCATGGGCGGTAGACTATTTTTGACCTCGAAATATAGCCAATTGTTATATAAAAACACTTTAATTCCGAGGTCATTAGAATTATTGGTATTTTATAGTATATCAACAAATAAAAATTATAATTATAAATCATAAACGAATCAATAAATTGATTTTTTCAAAGAGTGTTGGACGGGAAAGGGTTAACAAAAGCAATTTTTTATGTTGATGTAGTATTATAATTCCATTAGGATTTTTTTTGGTAAATAAGAGAAAGACGTAATTGTGCAAGAAAATAATTTCTAGTGATGATTGCTATTGTTTCACATTTCAATACTAGATTTTTTTATCCTATGCGGTCAGGTATTTTTTGCTGGCGAAATTACCCATAAATAATAATTTAGAATAAACGTAAATTAGGTAGTAAAAATTATTTTATACTTTAAAAACCAAGCTTAGTTGGATAGATTGCGCTTCTTGAGCTATACTCGTAGTCAAATTATTCTATCCAATTTGGCTAACTAATTCAGGTTTATTACCTTTATTCCAGTGCTGTTCTTTTAACATTAGAAAACTCTAAAAATTTTTGCTGTTAAAAGATTAATCAGCTATGTATTTTACTAGCTCGAAAAGATGTAGATAGCCAAAATCATGCTCAAACAACATCATTATCGCTTCAATCTACTTCTGGGAAATGCGCTTAAAGGTAAAAAAAAGATGAATATTTTTAAAAAGCAATACATTTATACACTTTCACAAAATCTATTTTTGAAATCATAGCCAAGAAAGCCCAATAATAGCTAAGCATTTACCCTCTAAGAACTACGCTGATATACATGAATATATTCTCAATATTGTTGTCTATAAATCGCTTTTCATTAAATAAAACAAAAAATTCACAAAGTATAATGATAATCAAGATGATATAATGCAACCGGAGCACTAGATTACTAATTTGATAATGTAAAAAATGATTTCAACCATGAATGCTCACAATTACAGATTTTACATAAGTAGTGCTTGCCACTACTCGCCATTTTATAATGCTAAAAGCGGTGAATAATTTTGGTTGTAGTTTTGTAAAAACAATTTGAAACTGTACAATGCATTAAATGAACGCATATCGAAAATTATGACGGTTTTAATTTATTTAATACTGTTTAAATTTTTCTGTCGTAGTAAGATATATTGGTCATTAACGCTGGAGGTATTTTCCAGTTATCCTAAAGCTAAAAATTGTAATTTAAACTAAATCAAATTGCTTGTGAAAAAAAACTACATACTTTATGATTTCAAATATTGCAAACCTAGATTTTAAAATAAAAAATGATTATAATGGGGTTTATTTTCTTGAAATAGTTGCTCAATGCCCCGATGTGAAAAAAAAAAAAGAATTTGCTACTTACAGCAATGTTCATAGTACTAGCTTCTCAATCAAAATAGGCAAATATAGAAAAGTATATAGGGTATAAACTTCATGGAAATGATATTTATTCCTGGTTCTAATAGCAGTAAATATTAAAAAAAAATTAATTAGCTTACAGAATTTTTTTTAATATTATAGCTTCAACATTAATGTGACGTATTAATATACTTCAAATCTATAATTTTTAATAGCTTTAAATGTTATTTTTATATAATATAAATAAACCCACTGAGAAACAAATGAGTATATACTTCAAACTTTGCACTAAAGAATCCTAAATATGTATATAGATATTAATTTATGATAAATTATTTAATAACTAGGCGCCATTATCAAATAGGCACACTATACTACAAATTACGTTCTAAAACTGATTAATACGTGTTTTAAAACGCGATGTTATTATAAATCTTTTGATTGAGGATAGGAAAACTCAGCTTGAATGAGCCAATTATTGAACACTACAAGCTAATCGCTTAATTGTAGTCAAAAAAGGTAAGATTAGGTTTTGAAATTCGATTATTATTATTATTTTTCTTTTTTTTTTGGTTGGGCTTCACGAAATAGATAGCTGAAATAATTGCATTGTATAATTAATAGCATTTTAATTAGATGCCAATAATTTCACTTTGAACTTTATTAATAATTTCAAGATATAACATAAAAAACGCCTAATTTATGAAAAACAAAAGCTGAAGATTAATGAATTATGTTTTTCAAAGTATAAAATTTTTATTATAGCGCCATATTTTATCAACAGATCAATAAATAGTAAAATATTTATTGGAGTTTTACCTTTTCTTAGAGTGCAGCAGCACAAAAATATGATTTGAAACAAAATTCAAATATTTACTAGTACTTTTTAATATTGGTAATATACAAACATAGTTTTGAATATAGGATCGCTAAAATATACAAGTCTTTTTTTTAATTTAAATTGAGGCTTAAGAATAGTTATATGCTGGAGTATAGCTGAAAACGCCATAATTTGTTATTTTTAGATTATTTCTAGTGAAATTAACCGCCTAGTTTTTTTATAAAATTGGCAATATAGTCAATTTTTTCTATTCATTTTATCTTATAATTTACCATCGATTTGTCACTCCAAGCCCTAGTACACATATGCAAAGTACTTGACCTTTAAAGATAAACCAATAAAAATTTCATGTTTTTTAACAAAATTAGCTTTATGAGATAATAAATATTTAATGACTGAAAGCTGAAAATGATAATTCAAAGTATATCTATTAGATTCTCGCTCATAAATATCCAACCATAGGAGTGAAATTTTTACCTAGGTATATAATAATAATCCAATATATATATTTTTTTTGCAGAGGAGGCGGGTATAGATGGTTCTACTAAACAGATCTTGCCATTTATGATAAATAAGATGAGCTAAATATAAATAAAAAATAACTCCTAATTTATAACAAACCTAAGCTTGTTTGATTATATTCAGCTTTTTTAAGATACCTAATAAGCATTTAATAAAATATAGCGATTTAATTTCTTTTTTTAGTGTATGAGAGTTTTCCAAGGTTATTTGAATTGATGATATTGATTAAATATCTTATCTATAATTTAAGAAATGATTTTGAATTGATTCGCATTTTGCCCCTGAAAGTCATTAAATTTTTTCTTTAAGCAGATAATATAAATCTGAGCGCATATTATTTTCTAAGCGTTGATGTTGAATGCTAATTTTCCTTTATTGGGAAAAATACGAAAATGGATTTATTAGGGTAATCATTTAATGTAGCATCTCAAAATTAATTAGTAATTACACTGCTTCGTTTAGAGCGAAAAAGTTTTTTATTTAAAAATAAAGGATTATTCGCTGAGAATATGAACGAACTATTTTTTGTCCAAAATATCCATCGTGGGGGAAAAATGAATGTGATATGCCAGATATTAGTAAAAAGAAAAAAAAATTTTCCTGGTTTAA
>LSSN01000475.1:0-19119 GCA_001970855.1 Smittium culicis | reverse complement strand
CCCCCCCCCCCCCCCCGCAGATTTATAAAATTAAGTAACATGCAAAAAATATTGGACACAAATCAATTTAATTGAGATTTTTTTAATTTTTCTCAAGATTATAGGCTTTTAATAAATTAATCTATTGGAAGCTCCACAGATATGAATCATTAACCCTTCCGGGTCCAACAAACTTTTACTTATTTATAAATCGAAATTGGATAAACAAACTCTAAATTATTTTTTATTGGGTTTTACTGAAGTTAATGTCAATAAATTTTTAGTATGATATATTGAATTATCTGTTTTTTTTTTTTTTTTTTTGGCTATTTTTGGTAGTTCAAAAAAGCCAACTTCCTAGAAAGGGCCTAGTTAATCTCAAAAAAACAACGATTCAATGGTTAAATTCAATTTTATCTTTAATAAGTGGATATTAGATGAGAATGAAATTTTTCTAAACCTATTACCTCTTATATTAAAATTTTTCTTAGGATTTAGAGAGATTGCTGTTAAATTATTAATTTTTTATTTTTATCATAAAATAGGCCATCGTATATTCTTTTTAATGACTTGATTTAACGCAAACATTAATTCAAGTCATTTTTCAGTAGCTGACTGGGACTTTTTTTAGTATTTTGGAGCGATAAGCTTTTCTGCAGACCTTAGTTATTCGATCCGAACTCTGTATTAGCGGATTAATGTTTATTTATACTTAATTATATTATCATTTATAAGCAATTATTTTTTCTTTACACTTGCCCATATTAATTAATTTATTTTAATTTATAGTACACTAAACTAAATCGTTTTTATAGATTTGGTTGAAAAATTATTCGTAAATTTTATATTAACATTATTTTCTGCAAGTAGAAGACCCCCAAAATAAATAATCTGAAAAGAAAAGTAAATCTTTTCCTGGTTCTATAAATGTATATTTATTTATGCTCCAATAATAAATAGCTACTTTAAGGGGTACCAAGTATTATTAATTTCATTTCTAGTATCATTCAAAGACAAAAATAGTCATTTAGCTACATCAAAAAACTAATAAAAGATATAAACTGGTCCAAATAATGCAAAATAAGAATCTGATTAGATATGTTCATACAAACTTATATTCTCCAGCGTTACAATATAAAATTGAGCCAATTTTCGATAATTTTTTCAGAATTGATGTGTAAATATTACCCTCTTGGCTAATTGTTAAAAATTTAGTATCAGAGACATAGAGTGACACTCTTATACTAAATACGAATCTTCTATCAGCCTTATAATTTCTGTATTAAAAAATTGTAGTTTTTCAAGTAGTATAAAATAAAGTGTAAAATCATTTCTAGTATAAATTTAATAGAAAATCCTCTGTCTTAACTCAGAAGAATACTAATTAATCATTTTGGAGTTTAAATTTAATATGAAGCAGGTTTTTTATATTAAATATATCTAAAAGTAGTTACCACTTAAATTCAAAAATATTTGCAATTGAAATTGATTGAAGAAATTTTGGTCTAGATAAAATTAAAAGATTATTGATTATTTATAATATTCTGATAAGTGTATATTTCTTAATATATTTGAATTTAAATAATAATAATTGAATATTAAATCCAACTTAACTCGATAAATGTATCATAATTCGTAGAAATTAATTATTGTAGGTTTATTGTATAATATCAGCAAAAAAATTTTATTAAGTCAAAAAAACAATAAAATATACTTTTTAATGATAATTGTACAGGAAACGGTAATGGTAAAAGTAATTCTCATTGGATTTGAAATTTTATTAGAAAATGACCAAATCCTAGAAATAATATCTAATAGATGTTTATGTGTTTTATTTTTATTTATCTTATATTCTATTCTTGAACAAATTGGCTTTATCTTGGCCATTGAGAGTTTTAATTACTAATTGAGAATTTTTTGATAAAAAATTTTCAGTGAGGTGAGAGGGAAGTACGAGGAAGTTTTTTGAATAGAACATATTTATTTAGTAACAGTTTTTTCGATAAATTGGGTAATATTTTGGAATATAATTTATAAAATATATTTCTCAACTATATGTATTGCTTTATTATATTTAAAATTAAATCAAGGCAACAAGATATGGGGTTATTCAAGGGTATTTTTTCGCAGATAAATGTATTATCTTCTTGATAGCGAGTTTTTAATAAGGTATAAGTTTATTAATATTTTTTATGTTAACTCAAAATTCCATTTCTTATCATAATAATAAATCTGGGGTAAAATTATAAAAAATGTAAATGGATTATAAATTTTGTATCCTCTTTTAGAATTTATCATATTATCATATTTTTTATTTCACAATGCAAATTTAGACTAGTAAATATTGAAGCTAGAAAAAAAAAAGCTATTTCATTATTTTAGTCGGATTTTGGATTGGTTGAAAAGTAAAATCGTATTGATATTCTAAAATACGGAAGACGAATTTATTAAACCAATTCATGATATTAGAGCAATGATTTTTTTAATTTAGAAAAGAATTAATTTTTATACAATAAGGAAAAATTAAACATGTGTCAATAAAAATAAAAGAGTTTATATTATCTATATATTCCAAATAAAAGAATGTTTTATTTTGATTGCATTTATTAAAGACTCCAAACAGTAATTTTTGCAAAAGATCAAAAATATTCGATTTGATGAGCATGTATATAATGTACCAAATTAAGCATCTGAAAATGCGAAATTAGAAGAGTACTTTGATATAACTAAATTATAGAAATAAATAAATGCTTATTCGAAGATATATTCATAAGGAGGGAGGGGGCGTAAAAGTGATTCTCCGAAATTCTTTTTAAAAAGAAAAAAGAGGTACTATGGAGTGCATAATATTTTTCTTGCAACAAGTTGGAATTTTTTATTTGTTCAGTTTATGTGTTTTTAAAAATTTTATACGGGCTATGCTGTAAGAATTCATTCTTACAGCCTCATTGTGCATAAAAATCTCAGGTTTTAAAGTGAAAATTGTACTCGACAATGACCTTAGTAAATGCTGCGCAATAAGCACCAACGTTTTACAAGTATACTAAAGATTAATTATATATTTTATAAAGAACCTTTAACGACTACTTTCACATCCTATGGAAAATCAAGTCGCTTAATCTTTTTAGTATCTACCCCTTAGTTTTCACGTTAGTCAATAGCTTTCTCTCTTTACCTATTCTCACTTCATATTTAATAAAAAAAACCAACTTTAAATACCTGTCTTAAGATGTGTGTTCTATATGTAAAATTTTCTCATAGATTAAATCGACTATTAGCTTATATTAACGTGTAATTTATAAATTTAAAATGTAAATACATCCAATTCCAAAATTTAGTATTCGATAATTGTTCAGAAATTACAGGAAAATAAGGTTAAAAAAAAGTAAAAGCAGATGGGCGCAACTAAATTACTGATTTTTGTTACCAATTGACATTATAAATAACAATTGAACTTGAAATATTAATTATTAGATTATTTTATTTAGATGATAGGAAAAGATTCAATTAATTAGGACTGATTTGAGATTGAATCTAAAATAAATCTTCCCCGCAGCCCGTTAAATTGAAAGCAATTTTTATGATTTTGAGATTATTTTTCGTGGGTTTATAATATGAAAAATTTTTAGTTTATTTACCGCGTATTTTCTATTATTGTTATCGTACCAATAAAATTCCGCGATTAAAAAAAAAAAAATTATAATCTGAAATATTATAAAGTACGCTGTATAATATCACTAAATGGGGGATTCTGAACGAAGAAAGAACTTTGTTGCACCTGAAAATTATTGGACCGAATATTGTATAGATAAAAATATTATTGGTAGGTTTGAATAGGAATTTCGATTTTTCTATTTATTCATTTCATCTTATATGTATTATTTGCTAAAAAAATCACTATACTTTTTTATTGAAGAATAAATAAATATAAAATTTTGTATACTTGTACCTCTTTAAGCATAAAATCGCTCTCTTCGTAAAGAATCCCCCAAATGGCAATCAGAATGGGAAAAATTTCAGTGAAAGAATTAGTGAGAAGGAAAAAATATATCTCTACTCTACTTTTTTTAGCGCCTATAACCCTTATTTAGTTAAAATTGCATTATGTACTATATTTTACGATAATAGCGGGTATAAAAACACAGCATTAATAACTAGTGATAACCACTTCAAAATAAATAATTGGTTTTTTAAACATTTTTCATCCATGTAAATATCCTTTGTTTTTCTGGAATTTAATTTTGGAGTGTTGTAAGCTTATGCTAAAAACAGAATTCCTGAGCTAAATACAATTTTCATATCTGTGTGTGATATCGAATTTCAAGAATTTTAGTAGAAATGAAGGCGTTTCATTGATTTTGGGATGTAAGGAGTTGTAGGGATGATTTGGGGGCTGTGAAAAAAAAAAATTTTTTTCTGCTGTATTTGAGTTGGGCAGTGAAAAAAAAATGCAGGTTTATTTATTCATGTATGATTTATATGTAATTTTTTTATTAATGCTACTTTAAACTTTTCTTCTTCAGCATTATTTGAAATAATGGATTTTATGATTCGTTTATAATTAATAATGAATAATAATATTTCTACTATTTAACAAGAAACTAATATTTCTTAAGGTATCGAAACTAAATAATTTCAATAGAACGCTGTTTGCTGTATTTTTTTAGACTATAAGTAGTCTACAACCCGTGAAAGGGTTAACGAGAGATAGTATTAAATCGAGTCTCCGAATTTAATTATTTTTATTGAATGAGATTGGCTGTAATTATTGGTTCAAAATCAGTCTTCCTCCCGAGAAAGGTTATGATATAAAAAATTCAGTTGCTTGCTTATGTACCGAAGTTTTTTATACTATTTAATAATTTAATAATAATATAAGCGAATAAACGAATAGATATTTTATCAAGATTAGTCAAGTGAAAGTTATTAAAAGGCTCTTTTTTTTTTTTTGTAAATTAAAGAAAAAAGGAGGGAAATAATTTATTTCAATGTATTCAGATTTTCCAAAATTAAAAGAAAGGATGATCCATTGCCTTTTTATCAAAAAAAATATAATAAAAAGGAATATAATAGAAAAATTAATGAATGAGCGTGATATTTTACTAATAAGTGAAGAATCTAGAATTTTAGCTGACTAATTTTTCTTAGCCAATTGGCAAATATCTTCATGTGCTACATCGTATGATATTTGCGGTAATAAAAGAAAAGTTTCAAAAACTGTTTTCAACTATTACATAATTATTAAAAATTTCTGCGCATTATTTAGAAAGTATTTTTTCAAAGTCTGCATCTATAGTTTAACAGGTATTTAATTTTTAAAATTCTGTAATATTATATTTAAAACATGATATAAAGCTAAATAAAAAATTTCCACATTTTTTAATATCAACTTATAAGAAAATTACTTGAAGGCAAGGTGTTAATTTTCTGAAGGTATAAGAGGTTAAAAAAAATGGGGGGGGGGGAGGGATGTATTGTTAACCCTTTCCCTTCCAGCACTCTTTAAAAAATATAACTTTTAATTCGTTTATGAATTATGAAATTTACTTAGTTGCTGTAATTTTTTAATAAAAAAATAATTCGTAAGGCCGTGGAATTAAATTATTATAATTGAATACATTTGGTTATATTTAGTAGGTAAAAAACTTCTACTACCATTCAAAGGGTTAAACAGTAACATCTTTTTTTTTTCTGTAGGCGAAGTGGACGATGAAAAAAAAAAGGCATTTATTGAGAAATGTGATTTATCTCATACCTGGAATTATATAATCTAATTTATACATCTAGCTAACTTTTTTGGTTGTAAATAAAAAGTGAGCGTGAGAATCAAGTGAGAAAGCGATGGTCAAGCGAAAAAAAATATCTCAATTTACCATTTAGATATATGTGAGATTATTTCGAAAAGAAAAAATTTTTTGAAGACTTTTTGAGGGACCGAAAAATATTTGATAAACCTTCAAGGCCACATTTCACTTTATTTGTAGATTTTAATAGAATTTGATAAGATTAAGATATAAAATAAACAAAAAAAAAGCTATATAACCATCGGAATCACTTCCATGATATAATTGGTCATTTCCAAAGGTGCTAAGGCTACAATAAAATTATCCTTTAGGGAAGTGGAAGGAGGTTCAATCTTTTTCGCGACCGAAGGCACTCTCAAAGATTTGTGTATTGGTAGTTTGAGAATTTCTGAGGTTACAGGTTGAGGAATTGGCCTATTATTATTTTGTTTGAAATAATATTTATTGAAAGTTTTTGAACTGCTGCAATCTACATGGAGTAATATTTTTTTAAGTCTAACTCCAGATAAAAAAGTTTTTGTACTTGAGACTGCTCTTGTAATATGATCAGAATTATTAGATCCAATGACCAATAATGATGGATTTATCCTATTTGCAATAATATTGTATTATAGTGGCTTTGAGTTAGGTTTAAATACAAAAAACATGGTGTTTATGTACTCATCAATATCACAACCTTCAATCGATTATAAATATAATTCCAGAGTATTTACTGGAAAATTATTATTATTTTTGTTCAAAGGTACAAGGAAAATACTTTTTGACTCTTTAATCTTGTATTTTGGACACTAGAGGTACAGTGATTTTCCGTCTTCAGGTTTCCTAATTGTGGGTGTTGAATTCCTTGTAATTCACTTCGGGGCCTCCAATAAGTTGAAAATTCCAGGAGATTAGCTGCGTTTTTGACTAACAATTTTAAAGGTAGACCCTCATTGTTGCCCCATATATTAAGGTGGATTAGAAATTTCTCAATATTACATGTAAGGAATTGACGGGGGGTTTTTTCTACGCTCGTTTTTTTAGCTCCTTCAATAGCTTTCTAATTCTTCTGTCTGAAGTTATTGGGCTGATAATTGGGTACAATGTTTTCGAGTATTCTGAGGTCGCAGTAGCTTGAATAAATAATGACGCTGGCTTTAATTTCAGAAATGAAAGGATGTTTTCTAGGTTTACCAGATTATATTTTTTATCACCTACTCGATTAGCGGAAGCCCATAAGATAAAAATTTTTACGCATGAAGAACAATTCGCTTTGAAGCTTGCCTGATAGATTCTTTTATAGGTGCGAGGCAGATGGGGATGATTTTTTGAGGCTTTCAGTGAAATTTTCCACGTGAAAATTTCCCACTGATGGTGTGACCTCATTAGTTTCATTTTGGCGCGTACAGCCATTTTCAGTAAAAATAAGAAACATTTTTGAGCTGTCCAGTTCTGTGCTATAATTACCATCTGTATATATTTCCATCGTTACTCAGCGCAGAGTTAGGAGTAGCAAGAGTGGATGTGAGTTTGTATAAGCCCCTTATTATGACCAAGAATTGGCGAGAGCATTCATAATCATTGAATTTGGGTCTTTTATTTAGAACAATACCTTTTTAGGTGTCTATTTGCCTCGGACGTGTATAAATCGACCGTTAGAGGACCTCACTTTCTGTTCGCCGATTTGATCAAGTACTCGGGTATCCTCCACTCTCACGGTTCGTGGGAATTCTTTGATAGCAAATCCAATAGTGTATTATCGGTTCCAGCTATATGGGTCATTTCTAACCTATGTTGTTCTCCGTGGAGATTTCTCACAATTCCTCTGCAAGATTCACTAGCTTTTGATTTGAAGTCGCTACTCCTTTTATTAAAAATTGCTTTGGTGGCCAGTTTATCTATTTGAATTCTCACTTTTGAATTTTTCCAGTGATGTGCATGTGTCTCAGGGTATTTATCAGGGTGACTGTTTCTTCGTAATTCTATTATTAGGCTTGTCTTCTGACTCCAAACCCCCACAAGTGATATAATGTTGCTTGTTATTCCCCAGCCGGTTTCAGAAACATCCGTTGTAGCAGATACGGGCGCGTTTGGATTTTAGGGCTACAGAATCAATGGCGACGAGTTCCAATACTTTATTTGGGTTTCCTACCACTTCGAATCACTCAATTTTAGTGCATAGAGTGGGGAAGGCGCGCTTTAACTGAAGTTTTGCTTCTTTAGGGCGTTTGCTATGTCGAGTTGAAGCTCCCTCGACTTGATTGCATCAGGCCCTATTGCAGTTGCTGCTGCATAAAACAGGCCATTTAATCCTGTTGCTTTTATCGCCGTTACCTGGCGGTGAATGGCTTTGTGGACTTTCCTTCTTATCTTCTTTGTTATTTCCTGGGTCAAATTTATCGACATTTTCAGGGTGTCTAACAATACTCCTAAGAATTTCTGACAATTTTTCGGAATAGTATCCGATTTTTCGAGGTTCATAGTCAATTAGTGATTTTACATGTGCTTCAGAGCCATCGCTGTATATCTCTGGAATTCTTCCACTGATGCGCCGATTGTTATATATCGTCTATGATAAAAAAAAATTAAGCATATTTCGATCAATCTGAGTGGCTCAATTTCAGATTATAATGATAGAGAACACTCTTGGTGCCGTAGTTAGTCCAAATTTCGGCGAGAGGAACTCGTATATCGTGTCGTCTTGCATGAAGCGGCAAATTTTCGCCGATTCTCGATTTAAAGGAACATGGTGATATGCTGATTTTATATCTAGCTTTGTGATGAAATCTCCAGGTAATTTCATGTCTCTCAGAGACTTGATACCTTCCATCTTGAAACTTTCCTTTATGAAGAATTCGTTGATATGCGTCATATCCAACATCGGGCGTATCTTCTCCGGTTCTTCCCTTCGAAATATTGATGAGACGAATGTTTTGTTTATATCTGAGGCTACTCTGATTGTCCCTAAGTCTAAATATTTCTGGATCATAAAGCTGATAGCATGCTGGTGATTCACTGGAAGATTGTAAATTTTCTTTAGAGTAGGGAATGATTGCTGTGTGAACGCGATTTTGTACTCATTTTTCAATATATCGATTATCCGTTGGTTTTTTATGTGTTTTAATCACTGGTTGAGCCAGTTTGAGAGACGACGAGACATTGTTGGCGGTGTGTTAGATTAAATGATCAGGACTACCGGGGTGAAAATTTTTGGAAATATTTTTGTTTTTCTGGGAAATTTCTTTCTGACCCTTAACCAATCGGCTAATGGTATTTTTCGACATATTGGATCATTTTGGCGCTTTTTGGAAAAAAGAAATTTTTCTAACCGATGAGCCAAATACCCGTGGCTCAATACCATCCAAATATTTTCCCTTATTTTGGGGGTATACTTACCGCATTTTTTAAATTTATTATTTTTTCGAAATAATTTTCCCTGTGGTGATGATCCGTCGTTCTTAGGCTGATCCATATCGTCGGTTTTTGATGATATTCGTACTTTCCATATAGTTCAGGGTTTACAGATTTTCCCCGAATCCACTCTGAAACCCCTGCTGATTACTCAAATAGGTACCTTGATTCCACTGAGGTTTCTGAATATAGGTGCACTGGCTTCCGTTTCCTTGACCACTTCTATATTTGTTGTTTTAGCCAGTTTGGTTCCATTTTGAGTGACTTACCAATTTATCTTAGCTGCACCCTCGGTAGTTGGAGCTTACTCAGCTAGGCTGATATTTTTTGTGAAATTTACGGGGACAGTTGCTTCTAGGTTTGCTGGAGAGCGCTTTACTAAGTAGTTTTTCATTTCTGCTTGATTTTCTTTTATTTTCCCTTTTTTCCATGATACTGCGATATAAAAAGCATTGGTGCTCTGGGATATCGGTTCCAGAGTCAGGAGTGACTATATTTTTCTAATACCTCGAAATTTGACATACATAGACTCTTCTTAATTTTCCCACTTTTGTGCGTAGTGAATCGCAAGTCTGACGAGATCTTGGAAGCTGCTTCTGATTTCTTGAACAAATAGCTTAATCCCGGGTTCTGTTGGCTCAATTATATTTCTGAATTCTCTTTTTACATCTTCAATATATGTCCCAATCCTTGCGAGATCAAGAGTATTCTGCTCGTCTTTGGAAAATAATTTGTCATCCTTTGCTACTTGGGTGCTGAGCTTAATGATTTTTAAATTCCATTCGATTTAAACCCCCCACCCCCCAAGCTTGGCGAAGAGTGACTTTTCTTAATTATAGATGCCGACTGCAATTCAGGTTTATGCGCATAGTCAAGGTTGCCAAATCAAGCTTGGTTTTCGGGGACTGAGATCCCAAGAACATCAGTTATAGGACTCAATATCTGTGATATAGACCCTTTCAAGTGTAGAGGACTCATACTGGATGCTGGTGTTTCTGAATTCGTGAAAGTTTTCAAACGCTGAGTGAGCGTTTTAACTTGGATTCTATGAGCTTCTTAACTCGGTTGTTGCTCTGATTGTATTTGTTGAAATTCATTGTTCATATTAAAGTAAATTTTAAAGGCTTATTAGATACTTTCTTTTAGAATTTATTTTTTAGAAGCTTTAAATCTGGATTTAAAAATGGCTTTAAAAATGGCTGATTATATCATGGAGGCGATGTCGATGGTTTTATTGTTTTATTTTATTTATTTTATTTATTTTATATCTTAATCTTTATTTATCAAATTCTATTAATATCTACCAATAAAGTGAAATGTGCCCCGGAAGGCCTACCACCAATCGTTCTTAGGACTTTCGGTCCCCAAGAACAGTTTAGACTGTTCTAACGTAAGTGAAATAGTAGTCCTAACTAGCTTGTCCTAATCATAATGTCGCCTTTGTTTCAGATTTGATTTGATTAGAATTTACCATCTAATATTTAACTTGATTCAACAAATTGCTTTAAATAATTTAAATAAGAAAATAAAATATCTAAGAAAAAAAGTCCCGCTTCCGTTTAGAACATCTCATATTTATTATAGCTCTATTTATTTATTTGATAAAAATTTTTTTGGCACGTCTCAAAATAATAATATCAAAATGTATTATCCCTTTCCCGGCCAATACTCTTTTAATTAAAACGAATTTATTGATTCGTTTATGAATTATAATAAATATCGTAATTGCTACTATTCAAAAGCAAGCAAATAATTTTCCGAAGGTCGGGATTAAACTAATAAATGTGTGTATTTAGGTATATTTTTTAGGCCAAAAACTTCTACTCCATGGGAAAAGTTTAATCCTTTACTGTGGTAGACTATTTTTGTCCCATCAAATATAGCAAATTAGATTCAATAATAATTAAATGTTTCCGAATATCAATCATTTATTGGAAAATGATAATAATAAAGCAAATGATCGGCTTGCTTAAGATCATAAGCGAATCAATCTACTAGCTTTTTTGAGAAAATTGATTTGAAAGAGTTAGGAGGCTAAAATTAACCTTTTCCCGCGCGGTAGACTATTTTTGGATGACCAGATATACCCAACTGCGTTCAATGAAAATCGATTAATTTAGAACCTTTAAAAGTATTCGTATAATGCAAAGTAAAATCAAATAATAAAAAATCTTATAAATGACTAGAAAATCAATAGATTCGCTTTTTTAAAGAATTTTGAATTGGAAAGAGTTTATTTAATTCTTTCGGTGGTTTTCATCTTTTTTTTCATTCTCGTAAGTTTAGCTTGTATTAAGTTAAATGTTAGCTATTTATTTTGTATTTCTGAATTCGATCTGAAGCAACATAGCTAATTTATATAATAAAAATACTCACATAAAAACTGAATTATTGGTGAAATAGAAAATACAAGATACAATTTTTATACAAGAAAAACTAATTATATCGTCAAGAAAATAAAATTAAACCATTGTGTGTCAAGGAAGGATGGCTAAAGTATGTTAATTTCAAAAAAACGTTAGTTTGGTTTAATGTACTATATGATATTAGCTCTTTCAGAGGTGATTATCTATTTTTGAACTACCAAAACTATACAAACAAATAACAATCTGGTAAATCAATATAGTATAATAATAATAATAATAAATTATTGGCTGATAAAATGAATATACCCAATAATGTATGAATAATATATAGCTTATCCAATTATGATTTTTAAACAAGTTTAAGAGTGTTAGCCTCGAAAAGGGTTAAAGAGTCATTTTATAGAATAAAGTATATTTTTTATCTCAAGATTTTATTGGTATGATATCAATATTAGAGTCTATAAGGTAAAGTAAAGAAGGTGCAAGGCATAAAGAAGCTAATATTCTAGTGCAAATAAACCCACCTAAAGGGAAATGTGACCAATATACCAACTGAAAGATTCACTCATTCAATCTTCAAATAGGCTGAAGAATGAAGTTAGAAGCAGTCATGAATAAAGAACTCTCTAACAAAATCTTAGTGTAAAGTGTTGCATAGAACATTATGCTTTAACCCTTTCCGGAGCCAACACAGTTAAACTTTAAAAGAATCATAATTGGATACTCCAATTAAAACTTATTAGCTATTGGATACATTGAAATAAAAAACCAATAAAATATCATGATATTATATTAATTTACCAGATTGCCATTTGTTTGGATAGTTTTGGTGGCTCTAAAAAAGCCAACCGCACCTGAAAGGGTTAAAAAATAATATCTAATGAAAAATATCAGTACTATTTTATAGCAAATAAAAATTCTAGACTGATACGAATAAGCCAAAATTTTGTTAACCCTTACCTGCCCACAACTCTTTAAAGAAATTAAATTTATGATTCGTTTATGATTTAAAATCAAATTAATTATTTGTTGCTAAAATACAATAAACCAATACCTCTTAAATCCTCGGAGTTAAACTATTATAATTGTTCACTGTTGGCTATAATTTGTAGATCAAAAACAGTCTACTGCGCGCCAAAGGGTTAATGCAAACAGTTCATACCAATAGAATTAAGTTATAGTTACTTAATTTGATTTTAGATTACAAGTATATGTTTAAGCGTTTTAATTATTGGAAATTAGAAATATTTGTGATGATTCTATATTCATAGTTTTTTTTCTAATAAGTGATTTGTTACAACACTTTCAGGTGAGGTTGGTATTTTTGAACTACCAACGCTATCCAACCATTAAACAATCTGATAAGATATTATAAAATAATAATATACTATTAACTGATAAATTATATATATCAAATAAAAAATGAATGATAGTTGGCTTACCCAATTATGATTTTTAATGAAGTTTAAGAGCGTTGGCCCCGGAAAAGGTTAAACTGGTTTTGGTGACATTTTAACAATATAAATTTTTACTATCGCATGACAAATTTTCGATAATATCGGGGGTGACCTGTACAACCAACTGCATTTGGTAAAAACAACATAAACCCGAAACTTTTATAATAATCGTATTGTTAGATTTGCAGGAGATTAACCCATTCACCGGCGGTAGACTTTTTTTGACCCTCTAAATATAGCTAATCATGGTCAATTATTATACTTTTATCCCGAGGCCATAAGATTCATTGGTATATTGTAAATGACAGAAAATATAGATTTGCTTATTAATAATAAACAAATCATAAATTTAGTTTTTTTAAATAGTGTTGGGCGGGAAAGGGTTAAATGGGAAATCTTTTTGAGGAGCGGAACATTTATTAGTATATTTTTCCTTTGGTTCAAATATTATTTGAGGTTTAAATACGATTAAAATATATTATCAATTGGACTAATTTTTTTAGCCAATAATATCAACTATTTTTTTCTAACAAATAATATTCCAAGGATAAAATATTCCTCTCACCCTAAGAATCTCCCAAATACATTTAATTAATAATTTATTTAATATTTATGTTTGTATTTTATGGTACATTTTACTTTACGGGGAGAGAAATAACGTTTCGAAAAGATTTCTGTCTGATAAGAAAATGCTCATGAAAACAAACAATGGAAATGACTTTGTGAAATTATAAGACTTATAATATTAATTTAGGAAAAGAAATTATTATAGGTCAAAAAATTAAAAAGAAAAACATTCTCATTTTAGTAAATTTATGATTTATTTTACTAAGTTTAGCTACACGAAACAATTACAAACCCCAAATTAAAAATCAAGGCTTTCGCTTGGTTACAACAAATATTTTAATATTTATGGGATAGTGTTATAAATGGGAGATTATTTTGGGAAGCAGAACAATCTGTATAATTTTTCTTCGCTTTAAGTTATATTTAATGTTCAAATTCGATTATAATAAAATAACAAATGAATTAAATAATCTATACATGTATTCATCTAATCATTATTAACAAATGATATTCCAATTAAAAAAATTTCCTCTCATCCTAAAAATCTCCCAAATAAGAGCATTTCTTAACCCTTTCCCGCGCGGTAGACTATTTTTGGACCACTTAATATAGCCAACTGTGTTCAATGAAAACTGATTAATTCCGAGTCATTGAGAATTGTTGGTATAATGCAAAAATATTAGCAAATAATCAACATACTTAAAATTCACGAACGAATCATTAAATTAAACTTTTTAAAGAGTGTTGGACGGGAAAGGGTTAAAAAAAGAATAATTTGCAAGATTTAATCGGAAAAGAAAGTGCAATTCTTTTTCATGTATAAACATTTAGCCAAAAATTTTTTTTAAGAATTGTAAAATCATTAGCGTATTTTATAACTCAGCCAACTAAAAAAAATAGAGAATTCTACTAACTTTTTTAAATTCCGATACTAATACAATATAACGCACTTATACCCGTCGATAAAAAATATTATTAATAATTAACTGCAACTAATATGTCCGGAGTAACAGTCAATGACAAAAACATTTTCAAACAAGGCGATATCCTTCCTCTAACCCACCACCATAAAAAACAAGCCCACCACAACGCGCATAAACTCAGAATGTTTGGACTGTATCATCTAAGGTATAGGTATAGACATTATTTTTCTGAATTCTTTGGATCTGTTGTGATGATATTTCTAGGTGTATCCTCCGTGTCTGCATATTCTTTCTATGAACAACTGAGGAGTGAATACTGGCTCATTAATGCTATCTCATGGGGTGCTGCACTCGCTATGGCTTTGTATGTCAGTTTTGGTAATTCTGGTGGCCACTTGAACCCTGCAATAACAATTTCGATGGCTGTATTTGGAAGGTTCGAATGGAAAAAAGTTCCAGGGTACATTATTTCCCAGATTTTAGGTTGCATTGTTGGCTCTGCACTTGCTTTTTCAGTATATGTAAAAAAATATGATGCATATGACGGTGGAGTTAGACAAACGACTGGACCAAAGGCTACTGCGAATATCTTCTGTTCATACCCAGATCCTGACAACTCTAGTATAAATTGTTTCTACCAAGAATTCCTTGTCACTTGCGTTCTTTTATTTGTCGTACAAGGAATCTTCGACCACAAAATGGCTCCTGCTAAAAATATTGAACCAATTGTCGTCGGTATTCTTGTATTCTTAATTATTTGCTCGACCGGTATTGTAGGTTCAAGTAGCATGAACCCTGCAAGAGATCTAGGTCCTAGAATCTTCACTGCTATTGCTGGCTGGGGATCTGAACCATTCACTGCTGCTAACCATTACTTCTGGATTCCTGTAGTCGCACCAATTCTCGGCGGAATCTTTGGTACTGGTCTATACGAATTCTTCATCATTCCAAATAACGATGGATAAACATCAATAAACCTCAACATACTTGCTTTTTTTTCAACAAATAGAAAGTTCTTTTGAGCCGCCTAAAATTTAACCAATCAACATAGCAGCCGCATACTTAATTGTTTTATCGCTTATTTGTTATCATTTTTTATAAGTATTATCTATTTAATTTAGTTTAATCAACCATTTTTTTGTAATTTACATCAACATTTTTTTAACCCTTTCACGGGCGGTAGGCTGTTTTTGAATTAGAAAATATAGCCAGTGGTGCACCAAATAAAACTCTTTAATTTTGAAGCTTTAAGAATTATTGGTACATTGTAAAATGACAACAAATAGTAAATTTCATTTTTGAACATAAGCGAATCATTAAATTGATTTTTTTAAAGAGTGTTCGAGGACAAAGGGCTATTAACCTTTTTCTGTTCAACACTCCATAAAAATATTGTTTTTATGATTCATTTATAATTTATATGCAAGTATATTATTTGTCGTTTGATTACAGTATATCAATAATTCTTATGACTTAGTATTCATGCAGTTTTAATCAAGACAGTTAGCAATATTTGGTAGATCAAAAATATTATACGGTCCGGGAAAGGGGAAATAAATAAAAAATATATTTAATTTTTTTCCTATATATTTTAACAATAAAAATTAAATTCACTTTTTTTTAAATAAAATTTTCTAATATGCACGTAAATTTAAAGACTTTAATTACTTACAGAACTTCATAATTGTTGTCAAGAGAAATCTTGACCTTCAATAGCTGTATCTGGAGCTCGCTCTCTGCCTTAGAAATTTATTTCTTGGACAATACAATAGGTTTAGATAATCTATAAAATTTTATTTCCTATATAATATTCACTTTTTTTGCGCTTTTTTTAAATAAAATTGGCTACATCCATCTAACGTGTAGTGTATCAATTTAAATTTGTTGATGCAAAAAATTTTACTTGGACAAGAGCTACATTTTAGTATAAGCTTAGTCGCTTTACGCAAAATTTAACAATTGCAATTAAATTGAAAGTGCCCAAGTTTGGAGCACGCTTTTAATTAGCCAAATCGAAAAAAAAAAGTGCGCAAATCGCCAAATTCGAATAATATGACAATTTCGATTAATTTGCGAATCATAAAAAAGCCTACACATAAAAACAAAGAAAACTTTAACTACCACTATGGCCAACGAAAAGCCTATTAAACGTGCAAGAAACACGTTTAGTGATGTCCTGAAGGGAAATCTCCTTCATGGAACCCCCAAGCCCATCATTATAAGAAAAAATGAACCTAAAAAGATCAAATATATTTTCAGATACGATCAAAAAATTGATATGAGACAGTATAGAGGCGTTTCAGTCAAACATCTGCTATATGGTGGAAAGAAAACCAGCCTAAAACGACTGTGTCAAAATGGCTCAGATCGTAAAATTGGCATACCCTGGGCGCAGTTTCAAGGAGACCACATGAACGCGCTCTATAAACTCGCCCACGATCTAGATGGTTGCATCAACATAAGAAAAGATGACCATCGAGCTAGAATTACTTAACTTATATTTAGCAAAAAAGGCGATGCACAAAATGTTATGCAAAAAACTTTCTCGCACAATCTCAAGGAAATTGAGATGTACCAGACCGAAAAATTAGAGAAGGACATCACTGTTGTCAACATCCCAAACCTTGGAGATGTTGATATACTCACTCTACTGGATTTAATTAAGGACAAACTTGAGCCGATATCAGAAATTATTGATATAAGCGCCCTGTGCAGAAAAGGGCCCACCGAATTCCTCCCTTATGGAGTCAAAATTTTAATTAAAAAAGAAAACTGTCGAAGCTATTATTCCAAGCTTCCTTGACTATGAGTATGGAAGGATCAACATCTTCTATAGAGGATGTAAAGAAGCTTGCAGCTACTGCAAGCAAGAGGGCCACTGGAAGCCTGGCTGCGAGATATTATTAGGAAGAAAAAAATAAATTTAGCAAAAAAATTACAACCTCGAAGGAAAATAGAGTAGCTAGTACAGATTCTGCAGAGATTAAAGCTGTAGATAAGGTTATTGAGTCACCAGATGCTGAATCTACGGTTACTGACACTATAGAATCAGATAATATCTCACCGCCCGTACGACACAGAGGTACGGTTGTACTAAAAAGACCTCCATCTTACTCAGTTACTATGGTTCACACTGAGCAACCGAAAAAAAATGCCCCTAATTATGTAGAAAATAACACAAAATCAGAACATTTGAGCACAGAAATACTCAAAAAATCTGAAAATAAAAGCAAAAAAATTATTTCAAGCGATGATGAAACGCTTAAATTTAAAGAGAACAAAAATTTTATATATTTGTCAAGCTCCCCGAGATCAAGCGACTCGGATGGATACAGCCCGCTAACTGAGCTTTACAGAATACACAAAAAGCACGGAATGGAGAAATCACTGAAGACTAGTATATTATATTCCATGAGGAGTATATAAAAAATAATTTCACCCAGTCGGAGGTCGAAATGGACTCCGGCACAGACGACGGTGATGAATTAGGATCATCTGAAACACATTCTCAGATGGAAACCGACACAGATCTGTGATCAAAATCACGCATCAATTAGATAATATAAAAAATGAACAAAAAAATCAAAAAATCACATAAAAGAAAACGAAAAAAAACAGATAAATTTTTGATACTCAACGTGCAAGAGCTATAAAAAAAACAGTTAAAAAATATATAGTTCTGAACTCATCGCTTGACGAGAACAGTATTAAATCAACGAAAATTAAACAGCGAAATAGACATGGGAACACGAGATCCAATCAAATAGCGACAAAAAAATTAAGCTTACGAACGATGAAATTAATAAAATCGAAAAATCGTTACACACAAAGATTAGCCATGAAATTTTTTTTTTTTCGATCTGGAAAAATAATTGGCAGAAATTACGAAAATTTTAATATGCCAAAATTCAACACTAACCATCATGACCTACAATATAAGAGGTATTAAAAGTATTAAAGAAGAACTGGACTCTTTAAATAATAATAAAAATCCAGATATTCTTTTTCTGCAAGAGACATTTTTAAATAAAAAAACCTTCCGCTACAGATTTCAAGGATATACCACTATAGAGTCCAAATCCGACCTAACTAAAGGCGGTACGGGGCTACTATTAGTGAGTACAAGCCATCGCTCACTTGGATGACAGGAAATATTAACGGAATAACACAAAATAAAAAAAAATTAGCATACATATAATGAACGTGCACCTCCCGTCCAACAGCACAAGACGCAAAAAGGCGTCAGATGAAATTTTTAACTATATGACTAGAGCTAAAAATAAATTTACTAAAAATATTATTTGCGGAGATTTTAATATGGATACAAATGCTGCAAAAAAAATTTATTCTAAAAACCGGAGCCGGGCTCCAACGAGCAAAACCTACAAACTCGACTGGGTCAAGGTGGAATAAAGGCAAAACTGGCCGTATGATTGACCATATTTTTTACAGTGGTACTTTAGGAAGAGAATGTACATGCACTGTATATAAAAAAATCGACCTAAGCGACCACTTTCAGTTAGAGGCAACATGGAATTTCGACTCATTTGAAATTAAAGCTAAAAAACAAAAAATTAACGCAAAAATAATAAATTCGATTGGAAGCCAATTAATTTACAGCAACCGATTTGAA
>LSSN01000474.1:34206-70158 GCA_001970855.1 Smittium culicis | reverse complement strand
GTTTCAATATAAAATTATTATTTGCTAAAAATGTAAATTATTCTACTCATTGGCCGATTATTTTTTATGCGATTTTATATACTGAAACTCTTTACACTATAAAATGACCTCTTCATAAAGAATCACCCATATGGGGTATTCTGAACGAAGAGAGCACTTTGTTGCAGTTTAATATTATTGGCTTGAACAATTTAAAATGTAAATATTATTGCCGGCATCGAAAAGGCATTTTGTTTTTTCTATTTATTCTATTAATTGTGAAATTTTAATTTGCTAAAAAAAAGCAACGATTTTACTCATTGGCTATAATTTTTTAATTCATGTTTATACACTGCAACACTTTACACTATAAAATGACTCTTTCATAAAAAATCTCCCATATATATATATAACAAAAAAAAAAACTAAATTTATATACATGATGGATAATAATTTATTATTGGTTCTATTTAGCCCTTTCCTGGGCCAACATTCTATCACTATTTTAAAAATCATAATTGGATAAACCATAATATATTTATTTGTTATTGGATTTATATAATTCATCAGCCAATAATTTATTATTATCTTATATTAATCTATCACGTTGTCGTTTGGTTGAAAATTTTTGGTAGTTTAAAAAAAAGCCAACTGCCCCTGAAAGGGTTAAACCTTTCACGGTCAGTAGGTTATTTATGATCTATCGAATATAGCCAACTGTATTAGATTATTATGATTTAATTCAGAAACCTTTAGGAGTATTGGTTTGTTAAAAATGTTACCAAATAATATTAATACTAAAAAATAATAAACGATTCAGTAATTCATTTTTATAAGAGAGTTGGACGGGAAAGAGTTAAAGTCGATCACTATTATTTTATCAATTAAAGCTAAAATTCAAGAAAAATAATTTATATAACCCTTTCCCGTCAAACGCTCTTTAAAAAGTTTAATTTAATGATTAGTTTATGAATTAAAATCAAGTTTATTATTGGTTGTTATTTTGCAATACACCAATAATTCTTAACGCCTTGGAAGAAAGTATTTTAATTGAACGCTGTTAGCTATATCTGGTGGGCTAATAATAGCCTACTACCCGTGAATGGGATAAGTAACCAAATCTAACCCCTATTTAAAATATAATTGATTAATTATGGATTTCGCGGATTTTTTTTTGTTGTACTAGTGTTAAATTTTCATTAACCCTTTCCTGTTACACACTCTTTAAAAAAATCAAAAGTAAATTTATTACTTGTTGATAAGATAAAACATGTCGATACTTATTATGGACACAATAAAAGTATTTTTATTGAAAACTGCTCGGTATATTTGCTAGATCAAAAATAGTCCACCGCCTGGGAGAGGGTTAAAGATAAAATTAGTATCATGAAAAAACAAAAAATTTCGTTTTCATTGATAATTCACAGGTTGTGGGAGTGAAGTTTAAATATAGTCACGTTACACTTTTGTTTGTCTAATTCCAATAATGAATGTTTCATAATCATAGTTAGTCTATTGGTTATACTGCATTAATGTTTGTCTCTTTGTGAGATATTTTAGTGTATAAATATTCAAGTCCAAGATTCAAGGAATCTGTGTCTCATCATTAACCCTTTCCCGTCCAACACTCTTTAAAAAATCAAATTTAATGATTCGTTTATTATTTATAAGCAAGTCTATTATTTGTTGTTATTTTACAATATACCAATATTCCTTAAAGGCTCGGAATTAAAGTGTTTTAATTGAACTCTGTTGGATAAATTTGGTGGTCCAAAAATAGTCTACCGCCCGTGAAAGGGTTAAAATTTGCTACAACAATGGTTGGTCTTATAGCATATTAATTATGAATTAAACATCATTTAGCTATATTTATTACGAAGAACTAATCAACATAGACGTAGCTATTTTTTGCAGTTATCAATCCATTATTATTAGTACTCAATAGTCGTTCAATTCAAATAAATTGATTTGAAATTTTTTGTGGGAATTTAAATTATGAAAATTGGGGATATGAGTGCGAGATAAAAATAAATCGAGCATATGATGGGGGATTTTTTTGAGCAATAATTATACTTTGTTTTCTACTATTATAAATCAATTGCGGTAAAAAAAATAAAAACCCCCAACTTTCCGCATTTTTCTCTCAAATTTAAAAACTAAATATTATGAAATAATATTTAGCGCAATTATTAAACTTTTTTTGCGCGGAAGAATTTTTTGAATTATTTCTATTATCAATTTTCACGATAGTATAACTCCGAGATTTTTAAGCAATTATGGTGCTAAATGAAAATAATCAATTTTAATAGCCCTTTGCCGTCTAACGCTCTTAAAAAACGAATTTACCGATTCGTTTATTGTTTATAAGTGAAATTATTATCTCTTGACATTCTACAATAATCTAATAATCCTAAAGGCTTCGGGATTAAAGTATAATACTCTAGTGCAGATAGCTATATTTTGCAGATCAAAAATAGTCTACCGCTCGGTAAAGGGTTAATAAGCACAATCGAATTATATGATTAAAATTTTTTTGAAGTGTTTTTTTCTGCATAGGTGTAAGTGATGTGATTTTCTTTAGACAAACAAAAATATATATATATATAAACCAGCAGTCAGATATAATAATTAACTTTAGAATTTTAAAATTCGAATCTCATAATAGCGTTATCCCAGAAAAGGTAAAATAAGTCTGTAAATAGAGCACACAAATTCCGAGAGGTTTTCAATGTCCGATGATAATAAAAAAGAGAGGATTTTGTTTAGAAATAAAGCTATTGGACTGTGAATCCCATATATATAAACATTATTGGTATACCAGATATTTTTATTTGCATTTCCAAGTATTTTTTTGATAAAAAAACAATATTATTTCCGATGGAAAATTGAAACGTGTGCAATTTTTTATACTGCAGTTCCAAAGGCTATCTACATCTCCCTTCATTTATAATCATTAGTCAAGTTTTTGATAATAAAAGTATTTTCATATAGAGTAAATGGAGAAGATAATTTGGTCAGATATCGGGAGTAAAATTACTATAGTGAAATTCAAAGGTGTAGCAAGATATGAAGGATTCTTAGCGGAGGAAGCGCTTTATAGCCTACCATAAAGTGGGAAAAAAATATGATTTGGATGAGTTTTGTTTCTGGGTTTAGCCCATTCACGGGCGGTAGACTGTTTTTGGCATAAAAAATAGCCAGCTGTGTTCAATTAAAATGCTTTAATTCCGAGTCTTTAAAAAATATTGGTATGTTATAGAATAACAGCAAATAATTAATTTGCTTATAAACCATGGCCGAATCGTAAATTTGATTTTTTTAAAGAGTGTTGGAAAGGGTTAACACCAATGCTGGTGGAGCTTGAGGTTCTTTATATTTTTTTATAAAACTTGCTGGGTTTGAGAAAAGGGATAAATAATAATTAGTGAAACATGTGGCTAAAAATTTCGAGCTAGTAAAGATATTAGATTTGAACATTTACATCGAATGGATAATTAAACATTTGAGCGATCATCAGACTTTGGTTTGCACTCAGCTCTCCGTGGACGAATTGGCCAATGATACGCTATAGTTATATTACTAGAAACAATCTATGGGCAATTTTTTTTATAGTTTCACCATGAATAGGACTTTCTTCTTGTTGAGTGTGGAGATTACAGTCCACACTCAATGTATCGACTTGCTTTACTTGTTGTTTTTTGAATGTAATAATCTATTGGCTGGGCGTTATTTTAAGGCAGATAAATATTTTTACTGTTTGCTAATCAGATATTCACTCCACAAAACTAATTTATCTCAATTTAGATAAAACCATTCCACTCCATATTGTTCAATCATAAATCGTATACAGAAATTAGGCATACAATACTTTTAGTCTACAGCTTCAGAAATGTAATAAAAATTTCACATTAGACTAAAAGTTTTACAAAAAAAATTTTTTTGCACAATTCCTAATTTACTATTATCTGGAAATAAATTCAATTGCAAACCGTTAGCTAAATTTTACAATTTATGTTTTTGTTTGGCAGAAATATCTACTATCATCCAATCACTGTCTGCAGTTGTCGTTAACTACTAATAGGACGTTGATCATCACGAATTACGTATTTTGTTACTTAATTGTAGTACTATGCGAAAAAAGCACCATTTAAAACAGGTTTAAAATAATCAGCCTGTAAAACAGGAGTTCTTGAATACAAGTCTAGAAATATCGGCACCTTCGACGAACTTTAGTTAGGGACTGCCAGGCATCACTAAACAGTGATTTGCCCTCCGACATTAGCCTTGGATGAGATTCAGCCAATCATGGACATTTTGTCCCCAAAATAAATTTGCTACACATATATTTTCTCCGTCAATTATAAAAGCTCAAACTTTATTTTAGTTTAATTTCTTATCAATTTTATCTTTGGTATATAATATTATATTAGCAGGATATTTCTCTTTTACTTATGATATATATTATTGAGATTTGACTCGGTTGTGTAACAAGGCCTAAATCAAAAACAAACCCTTTATTTTGTTTATATCCAATTTAAGAAGAAAAAATACCTCTCTTTACGTGAGCTTAGAATAGACTATTTCTTTTTAAGACCATACACAATACTCCAATAGACCTAATAAATACAACGCTGATTATTTAGCTTCGATAAAATATAAAAGTTGAGCTCTTGCCTTTATATAATAGCGAATACTCTTTACGATTTTATATCCATTCATAAAATCACTTATAAAATCGAAAATATACCTCTTTTCTTCCTTCCTATGATCATGCCCCTTTCTCTTATATATATGACAAACTAAAACCCTCTGACAAACATAATTTTATAAGCTTTTTATCACCAGAATCAAGCGAAGCCTGTACCTATACTACTTTTCACGCAAGCTCTCTTTAAATTTTTTAGATAAACATAACCACTATTTAAATATTTTTTAATCCTTACTTAACCTCATCTCGATTTTAATTTATTCCTCTCCTAAATATTATAACCAAAACATCATTTTACCCCCTTTCTTGTATACCCAAAAAATGTTGTTTTCAAATGCTCTGTCAAGCTTATTGCTTGTGTCTACAGCCCTTCTCGCTCTAACTTCATCAACAATAACACGATATCCTGAAGATAAAGACCCTTTAAAATGCAATGGCTTCAATTCATTGTGTGACTTGACTTATGATCGAGTATCCTTTATACTTACTCGAAGCTCTTTTGCAGTTGCTAAACCTGATACCGACCCTAACCTCCCTGCAACCCAAAACTTGACAATTTCCCAACAACTTACAGCAGGAATCAGAGCTTTCCAGTTTAATGCTTTCCCTCCTGCACCCGGATCTTCAGGCTTGCAGCAGTGTTTCCCAGACTGTTCTGTTTATAATGGCGGACAGCTGACCGATTCTCTTAATTTAATTTACAACTTTTTGACCGCGAATACCAATCAGATCATAACAATATTCATAGACAACCCTACAAAAGCGTCACCCTTATTGTTCCAGCAAGCATTTACTTCCTCTAAACTCATCGATTTTGCGTTCACTAAAGCTGCTCAAGCCCCTTGGCCCACACTAAGAACCATGATAAATTCTAACAAACGATTAGTTGTAATTGAGGATAGCTCTCTAGGACTAACCCCAGATCTTCCTTGGGTACTGGCAAATACAGACTCCGTCTTACAAACAGCCGTGGTAGCTCCCGATTTTACTCCCACTAACTGGGACTGTTCTCCATACATCTCAAAAGGTTTCAGATCTCTCCTCTCGATCAGCCACTACACAAGTATCGATTCCACCTACAAAAACGTCAAAATCCAAGGATTACCTAACAGCACTATTGCAACTTCGCTAAACACCGATTTGCTAGCGCTACACGCATTTGCATGCAGATCAACTCAATCGTATCCATGGATAAGTTACATCAAAGTCGATTTCTATAACCCTGGAATTCCCGACAATGTCATCCTCGGGCTCAACTCCCAGTACATACCAGGAGATAAAGAAGAAAATTATATCCCTATATTTTCCAAACGTGTAGCCCCAATGATCAATTCATCAACATCAAACTACCTTAAATCATTATCTTTATTATATATCATCACTCTCGCTATTTCCTTTATCTAAAAAACCCAATTTTTATTAACTCCAACCCTATAAATAAAATGTAACGATTTTCCTTGTAATATACTATACCCTAAAAATTTTATCAGTAATTGCAATTACTTTTTTTTTTAGTATGTGTTTATACCTTTTATATTTATTAATTATTATTTAAAATACTAAAAATATAATTGAGCGAGAACATAGGCGCTCGTGAAGTAAATTATATCGGAGCTACTAATCAAACTTTGAAAAAGAAAGGATAATATTTTACTCTAGATTAATCATGTTAGAATTTAAAGATGAAAAAAACTTTGGTCTGCACTCATGATGTACTATGAACAAGAATACATACACATGTCACAACTAAAGCATTCTAGATCTGTTATTAGTGTGTACAAAATAAACATTTGTCGATCTGTGAACTTTAAAAGATTTAAATTTAATATGTAAATATCTTCAAAGTATTTTTAAAAAAAAGATTTATAAAATAAGTGGTATTTTCTACTTGGAAATACTATTTCCTAATCCACCATCGTCTTTTCAATTATAACATTAATATTACTGAATTAACCGTGTATAAGTAGCACCGCCCGTGAGCGAGCATATATCAAGTGGTCGGCTTCCAAAACGTCCCCCATATGGCCCTACTGCATAAACTGCGATCAGTGGGCATTGGGGGCAAACTTCCCAATATGATCAAAGGCATGTATGATGCCCCGAAAATCGCATTTAGAATTGGAAACGAAGTTTCCAAAACCACTGAATACCTCTGTGGAGTGCGGCAAGGATGCCCAGCCTCGCCGATACTCTTCGATTTTTTCATCAACGATATATTCAAGGGCGTACGAGGTGTGCGGGTGCCTGGGCTCACATCACGCATACCAGGACTACTGTTTGCTGATTATGCTGTGCTATTGGCCGAATCATCAGCTGATCTACAAGATGCACTGGATACCATAACCGAATGGTCGGACACTTGGGAAATGGCTGTGAATGCCTCCAAGTGCGAGATAATAACGATAAGCGGGGAGTTGACTACTGATATGACCCTGGAGAGCCAAAAAGTCGACTCCACCGACCAGTACACCTACTTGGGCTATATTATGAATAGCAAGTGGGACGAATCTGGGACGATCAAAAACAACAAGAATAAGGTCAGGAAGGCTATATACGCTGCCTACAGCTTCTTGAGACGGTCTGATGTGCTGACAGCACTAAAAATAAAGTTCATAAATTTGGTTCTGATGCCGATTGGATGTTACGGTGTGGAGACATTTGGCATGAGAGAAGCCAGATGAAAGCCTACACAGATAGAAATCGACATAGCAATCCGAATGGTTGCCATTGTCGGTAAATCAGCGGCCATGGAGCGCATCAGGAACGGACTGGGCATAGACACAGTGTCCATGCGCATCAGCACAGCCCGTGAGCGTGCATACCATAAGTTGCCGACCTCAAAAGCATGGATCGCCGACCTCATGAAGGCTCCGATGAAGGCTCGGATGGTCACCTGGGTGACCGGGAGTGCGCGATGGATCAAAAATTTTTGCTCTCAAGATTCAAACGGTCAGACTATCATCACGATAGTCGACCGGAAACGACGAAATAACCGGTCTGTCATCCATAGGTAGACGGTGAACGGGAAAATCGGCAAAAAAGGCAACTGGGTTGACCTTCAAGCAATGTATCCGGACCTGAAGCTGGGCCTTCAGGACATTGGAAAAATGCGTATGGGCACATTCCGGACCGCCCAGCGACTGTCGAACATGAAAATCGTCGACCAAAAATTTAAAAATTTTTGTCCCTGCTGCAACTTGTGTGTGTCTGAGACGGTCGACCACATACTTTTAAGCTGCAGCCGGTGGCGAAATCACCGATCATCGACGATCGGCAGGTTCATACCGACGCCGATCCGCTCTGACGAAAAAATTTGCTTTCAAGTTTCAACGAAGCCCGGTTGGGGCTAGTTGGAAAACTTCGTGGGGGGGGGGGGGTTCTAAACAATCTTTAAGCCAGCTTCAAGCTGGCACAGCCGAGCAAAATTTTGAGATGGAAAAAGCCAAATTTTTGAACGGCATTCGCGTGCCCAGAGCACTTAAACTGCAAAGTATAAGTCATTCACCAGCCCCCTTGAACCAATGCTTAGCGGGTATGGAGCTGCTAGAGCGGCGGAAGGGGGTCGGTTGAAAAATTATTTTTTTAATAGTTTTTAGTATACTTTTAAATTATGTTTAATAAACTCATGAGAAAAAAAAAAAAAAAGGCATCCAAAACGTGGATTGCCGATCTCATCAACAGGCAAATTAAGGCTCAAAAATCAACGTGGATAACTGGCAGCTCGAGGTGGACAAAAAGATACTGCCAGACAGACGCTGCTGTCAAGACTGTGATTTCACTGGCCAAAAGAATAATGAAAAATAACCGATCCAAAATACAATACTGGGCTATTAGCCGATAAATAAAAATCAAAGGCATTTGGATTGGTCTTCAAGTAATATACCCCACACTGAGGCTGGGCCTCCAGGACGTCGGGAAACTGCATATGGACGGCTATTGGACTGCATAGCGTCTATCGGACACTAAAACCATCAATGAAAAATATATAATATTTTGTCCCTGCTGCAAACTCAGAGCACCTGAGACTGCAGATCACACACTATTAGACTGCGCCATGTGGTACAGAGTACGGAATTAAACGATCGACCGGTTCATACCAGAGTCGATCAGCATTGACACCTATTTTTTGTCTTCAAATTCCAATGAATTTCGGTTGGGGCTAGTTGGAAAACTCCTTGCGGGGAGTCTAAAAAATCTTTGATCCAGCTTAGAGCTGGCACAGTCGATCAAACTTATAAACTGGAAACAGCCAAATTTTTGGACGGCATTCATGTTGACAGATAACTTATACTAGAAAATATAAGTGATTTACCAGCACTCTTGAACCAATGCCAAGTGGGTATGGGGCTTTTAGAGCGGTGGAGGGGAGTCGCGAGAAAATTTTTTTGATAAAAATTATTACTCTTTTTTAACATTTTTATAAATTTTTAAATCAGTTTTATATATTTTTTATTTATGTTGAAATAAATATTCCTGATAAAAAAAAAGCATTTGGAAAAAAATATAAAAATATAGGGGGTTATTAACCCCTACAGGGAACATGTATATATTTTCGTGGGAGATTCTCATGAGAAACATAAATTTTATTATTGAATTTTATATTTCATAATATTTATTAAATGAACCTACTGATTATAAAAGGCACTATACTCTAATATTTTATAATATAGCTTAAAAATAAAAGCAAATCTAATCAACTAGAGAATTTTAATAGAGAAGACTCTGCTGCTAAAATTAATCACACATGCATAAAAAAGTCGATTAATTTACAGGTATGCTCTATTTAAAGATGAATAGAAAATAAAATAAAAGAATCATATTTCAATTTATTTATTCAATGTTGTTTGGATATATTTAAAGGGCAAAAAAATTGCTCCTGTATAATACTAATTGAAATATTTAATGTTAATTTTTTGCTAATCAGAAAAATAATGATAATGTATTCATTTAATTAAAAAAAATAAGTGCAATTTCATTTTCTTTAAATTATAGTTTTTGTGGCTCAAAATATAGTAGGTTAAATAATGTGAAAACTATTTCAAAGCTGAGTTTTTTAATTTTATCTAACGTTCTCCATTAGCTATTGTTCTCTCATAATAAAGATTCTTCAATAAGTATTAATATAAATACATAAATATATTTCAAATATAATTTTATCTAGATTAAATTATTCGGTATCAGGCCTACAAAACTGTTTTCAATTCTAAATCAGTTTTATATTTACAAGAATGATCCACATCAAAAGAAATAGAGCCTATAGGTTTAAAATGGACCCTTATTTATAAATTATTTAGTACATTTTGATTTTCGGAGAGGCCAAGGAATTATAAAACCTTTTCAATTTTAATATTACACAATGTAAGATAATATTATATATCGTTTTTTACAACAAATTCTACTCTTGCCACAATAAATAATTGATATAAAAATAGAATAAAAAATTGATAATACCCTATCAAATATTTATGATTTACAGTGCGGAATACTTTGATAAATTAGTGCTATCCAGAATAAATTTAGATGCATAGTGTGCTTCAATATAAAATAGTAATCAAAATTTTTAATTTGGCCTAAGGAAATAGAACGATAACAACTAATTTAGATCCCAATTATATATTGTACTCATGATAAAGCTATGAAAATCTGTGGTGACCTTGATAAATTTAGAAGACTGCAATATACTCTTTTTAAAATAAAAAAACATAACCTTTCTGTTTTATTCTATCTCTAAAGAGTGTTGAATAATAGGATATAATAACTTAATTCATGTACAAGGATAGAGAATAAACACTTTGGTGATGATATTAAATGCGGATATGAATCTGTCAAATAAAACATGTTTTATAGCAATACAGAACAGCTAATGATATAATTTTACGAGGCTGAGTATAAATTTATTTGTATATCTTAGATATAGCGTAGAATCGGGAGGGAGGCGGTATAATATGTAATTTTGTATATACGTGAAGGGGGAGGTATCCAGTTTATACATTTAATATTATGAAAGGTGCATTAACGTATTCTCAAGATCAATGACGACCAGAAAGATATAAACGGCGTTTTTAAAGAATTTTTTAGATGCAATAAGAGGGTAGATAAACTAAATTAGTGGTTCATACTAAAGGAGATTCCCATAAAGTTCAAAAATTATATAAAGAATATAAAAATTTTCATTGTACACAGAAATAAAGGATGTGTAAAAATATTATCAATATAGGTTCAAATTAGAATTAGATTTTGTTCAATAGATTCGAATTAAAAACGCCTTGTATCCATCCGAGTTTGGATTTTATCTTGATAATTTTTTAGTAGAATGCTATATTTACAAACCCATTTTTGAATTTAATATTTTTCTGTTGCTACATTGAAAAAAATAAAAAAATAAAAAAAGTTATTTTTTGTTTATAAGGATAAATTTTTGCTGTAATATTATTTCTTTTGAAGACAATAATACACGAAAAGTTCAATATATCAAAAATTTTGTGTATAGACGCTAAAACTCTGAAATCAAAGGGTATAGAGGAATCTATATCACAAATCGACTAATTGCTGAGTGTCATCAGTTGATGATAATTCTTTAAAGGGTTTATTTTTTTGGGGTTAGACAATCTATGATGTAGTCATTTAAATACATTTCTTTCAGGCGCTTTATATTCTAAATTATAAGATGATATTTTATCAATAGACCTTCTTGAAGGGGCGCAACTTTAGATAGATATAATTCTTTTTATAGAGTATCAGCATATGTTGTGCAGTATAATGGAGTTGTTTTGTGATTCATAATTGGGCTACGGATTTTTTTTTGTATAGCTCGAAAATTAAAACTTACAGTATTAATCATAAAATTTTATATTTAATAAATTGTTTGGCTATTTTATCATGATTTTTTTGTAGAAAAATAGGTGGTGCCAGTGCTCGCATCTAAATAAAATAACAGTGATTGGATTTTATCATTAGTCTTTTATTCCAAGTTCATATAGCTTGTATAAAAGATAAACTATAAGGGTACAATAAGAGGAAATATAAGAATTAATGATATCAGCTGTCACTGGGTGCTAAATTTCCTGCAGGCTCTATTGAGAACCTAATTGCAGATTTTTTGCAAGTATAGTGTATCTAAATCTCAATATTCACATGCTTTAAAGATTTGTAGAAAAATGGGCTATTGCAGTAAATTAAAATAAGAAATTTCTATTTTGTGATTGAAACATGGTCTATTAGCCAATAGAAAAAACAAAATTAAAATAAGGGGCTGAGTATACTACGACAATGCATAATTTCAATCCTTTAGAAAGATACACTTTAAGGCTGATTATTTCAAAAGCAAAAAAATCTAGCGTAGTGGAACCGTTTGAGATCTTTCCAATGTGAAAAAGTCGATTTTTTTTTTGTTAACGCATAAATAAAAACTATGAATTGCATAGTAAAAGTCTAGAACGTGATTGTGTGTGCTATAAATGTTTGATATAAATATTACCAAAAGAACATTCTTACTGTGCTATATTATCGATTTATATATTCACTAATTAACACCTAGCCTTTGTTTGGAATAAACTTTTCTTTCTTATACCGAAGAAGACTACTTAATTAAATACTCGCATTCTTATAGGTAAAAGCAGACTGTTCAAGCATTTTTTATTTAACTTTTATTTGAATATCTTTTGTAAGATCAACGTGACTAAAATTACACACTTCATTTTGTTAATTTTGCTAAATATATAACCCAAAAATATATTTATTTTTAAATAACTTTTAAATTTAGTTTACTTTGGTACCTAAAAAATAACTTTATTTACACGCTTAGCTTTAAAACACTATGGATTTCGCCTGCTACAACGACTTTGAAAATCTTGCAAAACTATTGTCAAAGCTTCCGGAACAGGAACGTAGCAATTTAGCCAAGCAAACAAATGCTGCGTTTCTTTTTGCCATTTCCAAAAAATCTAATAATACTAATCACTACTGGCTCCTTGATCTCTTAAAGAAGCATGAATTAATTAATGATAAGGATGCATCAAACTTAAGCAAGGGTGGTGTTAAGCCATCAGTAACTATCGAATGCACGGATGAAGTTATGAGACAGCTTATCCATCAAGAAATAGATCCAACAAGCGCCTTTATGTCAGGCGCTCTGTCGATTAAAGGTAATATGATGTATGCACTTAAGCTTAAGGGTACTCTCGGCGAATTACGCAAGATGCTCGATTCCAAAGCAACTGATGCCGCGCCTGTAGAGACTTCAGCACCTACAAGTCCTAAAGCTCCAAATAATATGGCAGAAATAATATATGGCCAGCTAGAGCAAACAATCTCCTCTAGCCCCGAAGTTGCCACTCTAACTCTAAAGAATGATATTAACGCGATCATACAATTTGACCTGATGGAGAAGAAACCCAAAGATTCGAAGCCCTTCTCGTTTTTGCTAAACCTGAAAAAAGATTCATCCGAACCTATTATCAAAAAGGGATCTGCAAAGATTGCCAATTCTTCATCCGCAGATATTACTGTTGGTATTGATAGTGCTGACTTTAATAAATTGCTTGCTGGAAAGCTTAACGGCCAAACTGCATTCATCCAGGGTAAACTGAAGCTTAATGGTAACATTATGCTTGCAATGAAACTCGAAAAAGTATTTAAATCCTTGAATCAAGCAAAATCCATCAAGTCAAAGCTCTAAGCTATTTTCAACATTTCTTGTTTCCTTTATAGTTTTAATTTCGAGTTAATTTCAGTTAGGAATTTACTTTTTGTACTCTTTAAATATGTTTATTTTTTTTTAATTAAAATTTCACTTATAAAAAAAGATTATCTATAAAAGTGAGGATCAACTTTATAGTTTTTTATTACAGCTGTATTTCTTCAGGTAGTATAAAAATTTCCTTAGGATCAATATCCAGCTCCAAATCATTATTCAGAATGTTTTCGGTCGGAAACTTCAGATTAAATTCAATCTCGTTTTCAAGAACTGATTCCAGCTCAGCCTCTGTCATGTATAGATAGTTGTACATTTTTTTACCTCGCTTTTTTTTTTTTTTTTCGAGAACCTATTTTTAGCCAAGTGAATCCTTATTTCAATTCAAAAAATAAATCAGAAAGTTGCTGTCTTTATTTAAAAGGGTCTCTATTATAGACAAAATAAAAATTGATAAAGATCAGAAATTATATGCGCTATTTTTTTCAGTTTTATAGATTATATAGAGATATTGACTCGTATAAACGTTTTTAAACACTACTAATCACAAAACTTTTAGCAAAAATTTAAGCAAATAAAAAATTCAGATAAACCAAAAAAAAAAGGGTTATAAGTACGCGATTTAATTGGGTAAGGCTGTTGGATCGCGCATTGAATTTTTTCACAAAGGTTTTTTTTTCATGATGTAAAATTTTTTTAGCTCTATTAAAGTTTACATATCAAACAAAAGTTATATGTATATTAACTAGTATCTTTTTTCTACTATCATTCAAATTCAAATTCAATATAATTCGCTGCATATACCAATAAATAATTTATTCATATCTTTCAATAAATACTTACATAAAATATGCCCAGAGCGAATAAACAGAAGCTGAAAAGAAAGAAAGCGTTACAGGCTCAAACTTTGACAAACGATTCGAATTCTACAGCTTCAATACTAACAATTGAAAAATCAGAAATAGAAGGATTCGTTCCTTCAAAGGATCTTCAAGTAGTAATTAACATTGATACACAAGTTCCCCTCAAAAAGAAACTAAAAGAAACGCCCCAAGCTGTTATCGATATTCCAATCAATTTAGATTTGGATAATGAAGCCTCGAAAATTACTCCCAGCGCTATTAATGAGCGATTTTCTGAATATAATTCGCTCTTGCCGCATCCCAAACACACAAACATAAAGAAAGCCAGAAAAAACCAATTACCTAAAGCTGAAAAAAAAATTATTAAAGAGTTGATAAACTCTGCTAACACATCAGATTTCATTTCAAGCTGGATCCCAAAACACCAAGATAACTACTCGAAAAGAAAATTAAACATTTCCAGTAACAAGCAAAATGAGCTAGAATCTGTCATTCTAGGTTTTAATCAAAATCAAAAGCTTGTTTTTCAAGGCTCTATTATCATCAGGCTTTTAAAAGGTACTGCTGAAGTTGCAGGTACCAATCTAATTATCAATCAATGGGTACGTGTATACTCTACCGCAGTTCAATCCCTATTTTATATTAAAAGCTTGGATGTCAACCCCGAAAAAACTCTTAGCATTAATGAAATCGAATTTGATGGCTTCAAACCACAAGTGCAGGATATCTATTCTAAAATAATAAAGAATTACGAAACTGTTGTTGAGATCGTCCAAGACAACTCAGCTGCTGCTCAGATTGCATCTATATCACAAGTTTACAAATACTTATTTTACCCAAAGAGATACAAAAAGCCGAATTCTAAGCTATATTTTAACGACCCTAGATTTAAACTAGAGCTCTCATATAGACAAGATGTGTCCATACAAGGATTTTATCCTATGTGGTCAATTAAATTCAACTACGAATCTTTCATAAAAACCAGTATTTTGGAGTTCCCAAATTCTTGGGAAAATATAGCCAATGATATAATAGACTTCCAATTAAATTCTAAAAAAATTCCAAACTCTAAAAATTTTAATTCCTCAAAACAAGAGTCAGAAAATGACCTTGATAGCATAAACGCCAAGGTCATTATCACTGGACAAAAGTCAACTGGTAAATCCACTTTCTCAAAATTCCTCCGCTCTAAGCTCTCAAACAAATTCAGTAAAATATACTACATAGAAACTGACCTAGGTCAGCCAGACTTAAGCCCCGCTGGTGTTGTGTCACTGCACGTAATTTATACTCAGACATCTTCAGATTGCTCCAAAATATATTTCAAGCCTTTCCTTCCACAGTTTGTAGGTCTAAAAACTATCGGTCCATCATTCACAAGTTCATCAAACTACTATTTCAATCCACATCAGAATAATTCGATGCTAAATACTGATAATCATTATTCTGATAGCGCCAATTTTAACATAGATTACAGAGCTACAGTCTTGAAATCAGTTTATCTAGGTACAACCACCCCTAAGTATAACCCAGAAAGGTACATCAAGGCCGTTCAGTCTCTAGTTGATTACTATAATTCTGAAATTAGTAGTAGCCAAATTCACCAGTCGCACATAGATGCTGATTTAAATATCAACAATAACCATTGCCCTCTTATAGTTAATACCCATGGGTGGGTAAAAAGCTTGGGCTTAGATTTGCTGGCCGACCTATGCGACTTGGTTTCTCCGACTCATTTTTATCAAATGTCTGCAGATCCAAAATCAAGTAATTTCTACCTGGATAATATTGATTGTTTACCACAGTCTACTATTTGCCAGTTTGTCCCTGTAGTTTTTAGTGAAATTAATACAATTACCGCACCACCAACAAAGGCAACAGGAAACTTATCAAATCAGAGTAATCAAGCACTTGATAAAGATTTAGAAAAAAATGGCGTCAGCAAAGTATCAAGTATTATTACCCCAACTCCAAAATCTTTTGACGAGAGCCAAATTAATGATAATGGGAGCATGCAAATAATGATAGATGAGACTAGCTCTGAAGATGATTTTGATAATGCAGAACACACATCCAATAACGATCTCTCAATTTCACAAGAGATTTGTCCTACTGGAATATCTAATGCCCACAAAAATAAATCTTTTTCTATAGATACTAACCCAACTATCGATATGTCTACATCCAATGAACATGACAATACATATTTGGAGAAAAATAATGATTCAAACAAAAGCTATAGCAAAAATACAGAAATAAACAACGCCAACTTCAACCGCCGTTTGAAAGACCAACATGATAAAGAAGCAAAATCAGCCATTACCAGCCTGCTAAATATCAGAAACCAACGGTCGTTTACTTTTGATACTAAGTCGTTGTCTATGATAGCACACATATTTGGCCTTTCTACTTGTAATATCAGCGAAGCTGACCCAAGCATAAAATATGATAAATGGCTATTTAATTTACCTCTAACTAATCGGATCCCAATTTTAGTTCCGTTTAAATCGGTTACAGTTTTTCTTTGCGAAAACGAAATTGAAGACTTTTTGGTCCCTCGATTACTTAATGGTTCGCTAGTTTCAGTATTAGTCAGAATTTTAAACGAAGAGTTTTTTAGCTCAGACGACGATTCTCATGACGCTGGTTCGTTGCACAATAACCATCATAGCATAAGTGGCACTAATTCCAAATACCAAAAAAAAGGAAACATTCAAGTTGTCAACGACTTTCCACCGCTTAGCTACGACTTTGTTTCCCATGCAATAATTCGCGCTGTTGATGTCGATTCATTATGCTTCCACTTGCTACTTCCCCCTTCCTCAAATTTTCCTCCATCCGTAGCTAACAATCGTGATTACAACAACATCCAAATTGCACTTGTTATTGGGCCAAGTCCATCTGATAGCGGTGTCGCGCTTCCAATTAGTGCGCGATTGTATGGAACAGCTGCAAGAAAGTCAACTATTATGGATCTTGGCGGGATTCCAAGTGACACTGATTCCGAAAGTGATTTCGACTATGCACAAAGCACTGAAAATGGTAACTTTAAACACGGAAATAACTTCGGCAGCCAAACTAGTAATAGTTACAACATCAATGATGAGAATTATGTTCATTTGGATAACGATTCTTTATTGCCTGCGAATGGTAAAAAGCTAAAAACAGATGCGTTTATTAATGAGACTAAATTTGGCCGTATTGATGTTCCATATTTGGCTGTTGGAACCCAATATGGTGTAGGCTCAACTTACTCAAAACCCAAAAAAAACCTACGAAGAAGATAAAAATACCTTATTTTATATATTTACTTGATTTTTAAATTTACGCCCTACTTATTTTCAAAAAAATTCTATACATTTTAACAGAATTTACGATTAGACATAGACATTATTTTAATTTATATATACCAATACTCATTTTCTCATATTTTCCTAAAATTTCTATCATTTGTCATCCGTCTTTGTTTCTCTTTTTTGGAATATAATTGATTACATTAGTAAATAGTCTTTTTTAAAGCACATATTTTATTTAGTATAAAATTTAAATCTTAAATCTAATCTAATTCCATATCCATATCACTTCCATCGTCATAATCATCACTGCCGTTACTATAATCTACTTCTTCAGTGCTAGCATCAACTTTTGGATTGATTCCAAAACCGTTTATATCACTAGACAAAGTAATGTTTTCTAGTGTAGATCCAGTCTCGTTAAAACCATTTTGACCAATTTTGAACTCGATAGCTTGCTTTTTAAAACTATTATTACTATTTCCGATAAATATTTCCTCTGAAGAAAGCTCGAGTTTACCATTGTTATAATCCCTTTGGCTTAGATTATTACAATCAGTTAAACCGAGTTTTTTCGTGTCTAAACGATCGAAATTATTTTTTCCTGTGCTTGTACTTTTTCTATAATCACTGCTCATAAAGCTTTCAATCGGCTCATCGATATAGTCTCCGTTAAACTCTGTTGTATTTTTAAGATTGAAATTACTGGAGTCTAAATTTCCAAACAAATATTCATCAAGATCATTTATCTTACTAACAGTTTCGTTATCAAGGTTGCCAATATAGCTTTTAACACAATCGTTTTCAGGTATTGAGGAAAACTTGTTTAAGGAAACTACATCTAGTGCCATGTTGACAAGTTCGGCAGCTAGGTAGTTATATGGGTTAGATGCCAATACTATATGACACATTTCAACGCAATTGAGAATATACATGTTTTCATCTGAAATCTCATCAATGTCTAGCTGCATCTCATCAAATAATTTATCAGCCAAGATTCTGGCAGACTCAGTTTCGAGGTTTGAATTAATAGTCTCTGCTGATGATGGAGGAGATAACAAATAAAAGTGAAATGCTTTTTCTAGAAGGATTTCAAGATTATTGGGATCGAGATCTAAAGCTGCTTGGACAAAGTTTAGTGAAGCTTTAAAAAGTTCAAGTTTCCTATAACAATTACTAAGATTTAGCAAGATAGTAACTTTTAGTTCAACTATCTTATTTGGAGTTCCAGAGAAGTCATTAAAAGATGCTCCATTCAACCCTATTAGGTGGGGTTTTACTGAAATAAAATAAAGTGCGCAAGAAAGCCATGCTATAGACTCTTTATAGTTTTCAGATTTGAATTTAGAAACGCCAATTTCGTTGAATAATAGCGGATCAAATAATAGAAAAAAATCTTGGTCGAAAAAAGTTGAAGGGTTAGAAAAAGCTAAAGAGTCGTTGTTAAAAAAGAATTTTAGCAGATACTCATCATAAAACTGTTTCATTGAAATGCCAATTTGACTTGATATAATCTTGTTGAAACAAATGCTTGAATTCTTTAAATCATTCGAGTTCATGTAACAAGATCCTAACAAAGATAAAGGAATAATAGAATCTCTTCCTAATTTTAAATCTTCTATTTTAAAGTGTGGAAGCGAATCAATATAATTAGCTATACTATTTCGACTCGGGTGTAAACTACTGATAATATTTTCTGAATAAACTTCTAATGGGCAACTTATAAATAATGCAGTTTTAATTGATTGTATAGCTCTTTCGTGATCATTTACAATATAAAATGTGTAGCCGAAAGCAAGCCAAGCTAACAAACTAGAAGGCGATTCAGAAGCTGTTTTAGCAAACCAGCGTCTAGATTCAACTAATGCTTTGTCAACAGGTAAAATTTCGCTAAAGTTTTTCAAATTAAACTCGCCTTTATACTCGTAATCCACATCTATATCTATCTCTCCATCGAATACGTTTAAGCTATTCAATGCACATACTAAGTAGTAACAGCCGGCAGCAAAATAACAAATTGAAGTTCCTATTATTCCTGAAAATAGTGGCCAATGATTGATACTTTGCGACAAATAACTGTTATTTTCAGACTGAGTGGTAAAACTATTAGGCTCAACGCCAAAAATACAATTTCTAGTTGATGAATTTCTGGAGTAAATAGAGTTTTTAATTTGTAACGATCTTTCTATATCTGAAGGTAGTCGAGTTTTTAAGCCGGGATCGCTTGAGCTACTTAAGATGTTCCAAATATTTTCTACAGCATCGTCACTTTTGTAATTAAAAAGGTCAACATTGTTTTCACTTTTAGGCACATGACTTGAAAGAAAAAAATCTTGGGAATTTGACAATCTTGAGATACCAAAATAATCTGCTAGCATTTGGGCTTTGTTAAACAATGCATTCTTGTTGTGCTCGTATGTCCACGAGCATATTAAAATAGAGAGCAAACTAGAATCGTAGAAATTTTGAATTTCGAAAAAGTCCAAATTATTGTTTAATGGTAGCAAATTTTTAATAGCGGCTTTAGCTTTGTTCTTCAGTAATAGATGACCTGCTTCGACTACGTTAAGGGTGTGGAAAGATTTTAAACCCCGATAATTATCATATAATAATGACAATGAAGTGCTAAAAATTGAATTGCTTTTGTTTGCAAGCCCAGTTGAAATAACATAATTTTTAAAAAAATTTGCTGCGTTTGGACAGTTATCGCAAGAAGCTAGCCAGTTAATCTTGTTGATAATCTTCAGTTCTAATAAAAAAAATTGTATACACTGCATTAAAGATAAAAAAAATTGTATATACTGCATTAAAGATAAAAAAATGTATATATTGACAGAATTATGATCTAAAGGGTAATTAATTGAAATATATGCATAGATACATTAAATCTTAGTAAAGAAAATGGTAGAATAGGAATTAGCTACCTTCTATCGAGTTAATAAAACCGTAGTTTCTTAAACCAGACCACGCCTCTAAGCATCTTGGATCTAATGTAATGGATTCAATCCAACAAGAGCATACAATTGATTGTATTTTCGAAAGCGAGCTTTTTTTGAAGGAATTGGGTGAATAAAGTTTGTTAGGTGCTAAATTCGGGGTTTGGAGGTTTTGACTAATATATGGAAAAGAGTTAATACTATTATCAGAAAATTGAAAATCGTGCAACTCTGAGCTTTTATTTTCTAGCTGAGATATAAAAGCTTGCCATCCATCAATACTGTTTGAATTTAAGATAGACAGCCCGCATAAATACCATTGCCAGGATGATTCTATTTTATTTTCGTTCAAGGTATTTTGGTTATTACTGATGCTTAAATCGTTTTTATCAATGGGAAGTTCGCTATTATTAGAGAAGTTTAAATTTAAAGAAATATTTTCTCCGCTATCAAAAAAAAGTTTTGATGAGTTATAATCATTGAATGGAGTGAGATTCGAGCTATTGATAGTATGCTTAAGGTTTTTGTTGTTAGTTGACAATAGTTGCAATGATTCTTTTAGTAATTGGTTTAACTTTCCAATTCTATCAACTCTTTGAGTACGCATAGAGACAACTATTGCTAATTTTATTAGTCTTGGTTTATAATCTAATTTAAAATCTTCAATTTTGAAGGTGCTTTTAAATAGAATGTGGTCTGCATATTTGTAATCTCCAAACAAGATAAGAGATTCAACTAGATTAAATAGATCTTCAGGGTCATTATATAGATTGTAAGAAATTTTTGAGTATTCGATTGCACATTTTAGAGAGTAATTATTTTTTCTATGTCTATGGATAGTTCTAAGCTGAATTAATAAAGATAGATTGTTATTAGAATATAAGTCAGGTTTTTTAGAGATTTGATTGAAGTTAAGCTTTAATTCTTGGGATAAGTTTGATGATGACTCTCTATTTTTTCCAAATACAAAAGGCGGTTTTTTGTTGAGGGCTTGGTCATTGAATCTTAGCTTAGGGGGGTATTGTTTAATTATAGAATCAAGGTTCACAGGGCTGTCACCAAGCAAATCCCGCGAATCTAGCTGGTTTAAAGTTTTTTTTCTGTGAAAATAGTCAACAGTCGGAGAAAAATGTAGGGCTTTACTTTTTGATTTTTCTGAGCTTCTAAACTGAGATTGGAACGGTTCACGCGCATTAACTATCGGAGAAGAAAACTCAGGCTGTTTTTTTGGGTTATTAAGAAAGAAGAAATTGATATTTTGAGTTGGTGTCAAATTTGAGGGCGTTATCCAGGATTGAATATTTTGATTTGAATTTATTCTTCTATCAGAGGACTTATTTCTATTGTTAAATATATTGCTCTTATTTATACTTGAAAAAGACTCTTCAAATGATTTTTTAGATCTTAAATTAAACTTTAAATCAAAATTTCCATTCGCTATATTATTTTAAAAGAAAAATAGGTTTAATTTGTTATAGTTTTTTAAGTTTCAAAGGAAAATGTAATAAAATTTAATAATCGAACCTCTTCCGATACTTTCACTTGGGGTTTCGTTGCTGTTAATATCATTCAGATTGAATGATATTGTTCTAAAATTTAAATTGCTTGAGTTTGATGTATTTATGCTAAGATTTCTACTGTTGTTTATTCGATTCAGAGGAGAAATGCTTATATTATTTTCGTTTTTTACTAAAAGGCTATCATAATTTTGAGTGCTGTCTTTACTATAATTGCTGTTGTTATTCATCCTCAACTAATAGAGAAGACTCTAAATTCGGCATATATTCCGTCAAGATATATGAATTATAACGGAAAAAATAAGTATAATGTATAAATTGAACTATATAATAAATAATTTCGGCTATTAAAGGATAGTTTGTGTAAGAAGGGAATGGTATATGATTAGTATTCTGATGCAACTACAACGGATTAAGATTCTTGTATTTTAGATATTGTCTATTATCTGTACTGGCTATTTTATTTAGCTTCTAAAATATAAAATAAATATCAGTCAAACCTTTGAAAATATTTTGAGGAATTGTAAGAATAATCACCCAGCAGTTGCTTTTTTGCGGTGAATTTTTTATTGTTCCTGAGGGTAGATAGAATTGCGCCGGTTATTGGTCATCAATCGTTAAGGCTATTTACATTTGTTTTCACAATAAACACTGCAGCCCAATAAAATTATAATAGTTGAAATTACTTTCAATCTTAGCCTTTTGGCGAATAGTATTATTCGGATTTCAGCAAAGAGAAAATTTTATTGGAATTGAGTGTGAGCAGATACGAATTTTACCAGGAATGCATCTAAATGATTGTGATTATGATTATAAACTGTAAGAGTTGCACAGTAAATACACACATTAGATTAGTTGCATTATAAAAAAAAAAAAAAACAGTGAACAAAATACTATTTATTTAATAGAATAAAAATTAACCACTTCAATTCTTTCATTGATTCATTTTGATAAATCTTTTTATTATATTTAAAAATAACAGTACTTTATAGAATTAACTTTTAACTAGAAATTAAATGGTATTTTAACACACCCAAAAATAAAAATAGAAGAATGCAGGAGCATTAAATAAATAGATTTAATTTTGAGACTTAAGAAACAAATTTCACTAAAATTATCCTTCGATTTCGATTTGTCGCTATTAAAGAGTTAATTATTTGTCACAATATATAAAAAATATAAAATTCCACCATACTCTTAAATTTTTTGTTATTTAGTTTATTTTATTTAACATAAAAGAATAAGAATAAAGATATTTTTAATATTATCCAAAAAAAAAAAAAATAATTCCCAAAAACGAAAGTGCTCCTCCTTCTTATCTTTATGAGCAGGTATTTATTCCATTTCTTAAGCTAAAGACTTGGTACTGTTATTTTTTTACCCTTAATTAACTAGCTATCATAACTTTATTCTTTTATACTATAACTTGGCAATTAATATTTATTGTTATACTATTCTTTCAGAAGTATGCTTTTATTTCTCCTTCTACAATGAGCTTTTAGAAACTTCTTTCTACAAAGACTCGTTTCTTCATAAAATACTTTCTCTTTGTAGAAAGGAATAAAAACTTATCTATTTTATCATCCAAATAGATTTTATCCAACACTCTTTTTTTAATTTGAGTGTATTTCATGCGCAATACGTTGTAGATAATACGTTAGCCCAGTTGCTCATAAAGAATCAAACATTTTTCTAGGGTTAAAATATTTTCTCGCTATTTGATAGCTCAGAGCTATAGTACTCGAAATAAGTATTTGTTTAATTAATAACAGATTTAAAGTTCAAATGAAAGTGAAAGTGAAAGTGAAAATGGTAATTCAAACCAAACCAAAAGAGGCGCTAGACTAATAAATAAATGGAAATAGCAAAAAAAAAAAAAAAGAGTGTTGAAATGAATAGATAAAAAAAAGGGAATTTAAAAGATATTTTTGTAAAAATGCTTATTCAGATAATTTTACACAAAAAAGTGGGCGATTTTATTTTATACCCAAAAAAAGATATTTGTCAGAACAAGATAGTTAAAATGAGTTTCATGGTAAATGAAACTCAAATAAAGATATAATAATATTTAAAGAGTGTGGTTGTCACTAATGATAAAGCTAACAAGGCCGGATATTTGTCCCCACTTCGTAATTTTTGAGATTTCACACAAATATTTTAGCCAGCTTATAAATGTTATTTACTTGTTATTATTATTACCTTATATATAATTGAATTGCTAACTATTTTGTCGATAATGTAATGCTAAAATAATTGTAAATAGAATAAAGTGGAAAATTTAACCGAATACAATAATAATTTCACTAAAAATTTAAGACAGGGTGTATAATTTGAGGTTGTTTTTAATAAGACTTTTATAATTTTATAAGATGAGAAGAGATATCTAGCAAGTAAGCTTACAATAAGACTTATTCGTTAGATATTTGGTTAAATAATAAATAATAAATAATAAAGAGCATCCAAAAAAAAAAGGAATAGAAAAAAATGGAGATAACTTAAGTTCTGCTTTTTCAATCAGAAAAGTGGGCATCATTTAAATACCCAAAAAGGAAGTAATTCTTTAGTTATAGAAATCGCACGTTTCATATGAAACGTTTGAGTCAAAAAAAAATTGGGTTAAGATAATAATTTGGGTAAAAATAAAGATTAAAGAATAGATTGAGTGAATCGGGTAAACAGATGTTAGATTAACTTCTATTCAATCCCATGGTTACTCAATAATCATCTGACATATATATATACTAAAACCGAACAAATCGACAAACAAAGGAAACATATAAAATGGTTAGTTTTTCTTATAATGAAATCCTCAGAAGAATAATACCTTTTTTTCCCTCACCAACTTGTAAATTAGATTTTTCTTTGCTGCGATTTATTCTTATCACATAAGAAAATTTATCGTTAAAATTTAAATAATACCATCCAAAATTATCGTATTTTTCACAATTATTTCATTGATTCGCCTACAATCAAGTGAAAACCTTCGTTTAAGAGTATGATTAATGGTGTAGAGTGGAAATATGTAATAAATGTGCAAGGGTAATCTTCATTGATTCCGCCAAAATTTCCCATTAATGAGTATAAATAGCAGTATTCGATGATAAACCAACGAATGAACATTAGACAGGTTATAAGCGACATAGTTTTTTCTCTCTCTTTATAATTTGCAAATTTGGGTAATTGTATTTACAAATAGATTTTTAAATACAAATATTATGATCAAAGAGAATTTTAGTTTGTTTTTCACATTTCTATTATTACCTTTTCCCTTTCAATAACAGGGGTTTCCATTCTATTTTGCAAAAGCTGCAGTTTATTCTTCATAGCACAGTAACAAAGATTTTCTTGCTTCTTTCGGAGTTTACGGTTTTGATATTGATTTATTGAGATAAAAATAAACGACAATTAAAAAACAATTTGGTTATTGTATAATTGGGTGAAAAATTATAATTTATGATTTCGTTTACGAAAAGAAAGTAAGTAATATTAATTTATTTATTGGTTGGGGTTTATTTATTTTGGGTTTGTTGAAATAAGATTGAAAATCTATTTCAGGAATTTTTGTTAAAGTTTTAAATTTTTAAATTTTGCGAGAAAAAAATTGTCAGATTTTTCAATGACGAAATCAGGTTTTGTCCAAAAGGTAGCTTTTATATTATTTTGTATAACTATACCTGTGTTTGTTGTTTAGCTAATATTTCCAATGGTATTTTGGCTTAATTTATGCTATTGATATATGCGTAAATAATAGTAAGCTTCTACCAATTGATACATAGTCTAGATAATTTTAATTATAAGTTTATATTACTACTTTATAGCCTTTGTTTTATAACAAAGACACAGTGTACTAGAACAATAGTTCTATCACTGACAGTATCGATTTTGCGCAGAAAATTTTCGCTTCGCGTTTATATTCTTCTCAAGCCTCAATAATTATACAAAAGTTTATTTTGAATTTTCAATAGCTTCAAATTCTTTGAAAAATCAGGATATGGCATAATAGCGCTGTTAAAACATATTTTTACCTAAAAAAAACTATTTACAATACAAAAATATATCAAAAATCCCATTGAGCAAATTTTTGACAGAAAAATTAAATCTATTGATAGTAAAAACATACCCATATAAATCCTATAAACTCAAGATGCTTAATTTTAATAGTTTTCTTTAGCAATTATTTAAATAATACACATTTTCACAAAAAAAAGCCTATTCAGCGTAATTAATATATCCAGTTATGATTTAACGCATCTTATTCATATAATACATAATTATTGATTTTAGAAATAAAAAAATCCAAGGCAAGCCAAGAAAAAAATTAAATTTGACCCTTTAATGTTTAGCAATCTTTAATAAATGAATTTATTGATCTCTTTGTGGTCTAAGTAAAATTAATATTGCAGTTATTATTCAACTAACCTAAAATAAAATGAGACTATAGAAATAAATAATTTTAATTGAATAAAATTTAGAGCCTTTGGATGACAAAAAACTTTCTAATGCTCGAGAAAAATTTTATTCCGAAACTAGATAAATTAGTGGTTTTTATAAGTACAATACAGAAAAAATTTTAGTTATGAGCAATCTTTTTTAAATAATAGCCATACAAAGTACAAACAAAAATTTTTAATTTAAATATAGCATATTATTTATATATCTTTCGCAATAAATAAGCTAAAATATATAGTTCATAATATATTAAATATAATTTAGAAATTTTATAATTTCTGTACTATTTATCTATATTACTACTGATTTATTAAAATCATTAATTTATAACATAGTAAACCAATATTACTTAGGTCTAAAACGTTTAAAATTTCAGATAAGATTTTAATCATAATATACGCTATGATCTTGCAATAAAAATATTAAACCTTTAGTCTCAAATTTATCAAAAGATTCATTTTCGATTCTCGAAAATGGAAAAACAAGTATAAAACTACCAGCGATGAAGAACGATGCAGAATAATTACAGTTATTTGAAGCTAAAGTCTTCTAAAAATTTATCAATTGATTTAATTATTAAAAAAAATACTGTTTATTACTTTATAAAATTATACAAAAAATAATCAAAAACTGATTCAAAGAATAAAGGTGGTTCAAAAAAAAAAACCCCCCCTGAAATCGAGAAGCTTATAATATATTTTCTCGATAGCGATTGCACTTTAAGAATATCAGAACTTTAAGAGAGAATTAAAAGCGAATTTGATTTAGAAATTCCAAAATCAACGCTACATAGATACTGTAAAAAATTTTCTTAATATTTAAAAATAATGTAATTATTACCTGAATGAAGAAATGATTAAGAGAATTTAAATTCAAGAGAAGCATATTCTAAAAAATACACCGGTTTCACAACTAGTATGGATGACGAATAATTTTTTTTTTTTAGAAAAATTTGGCTTCTCTATTTATACGAGACCATTTTATGGTTGATCAAAAAGAGGGACTTAACGATTGCTGTAGCTAAAAAAATACTCTTGGGAAATATTTCAATCTGAAGTACAATCAATAAAAGCGGTTACAGATTCTTTAAAAAAAGAACAATGGCATATAAGTCAGGTGCATTTCTTGAGTATATCAATGTGCTTATTATTGATCTATTAAGTAAAAACAATAAAATAGGTGTATTAATTATGAATAACGTTGCATTTCATAAAACTGACCTAGTTAAAACATTAATAGAAAACTCTAAATTAAAAATACTATATTTACCTTCATATTCACCTTTTTTAAACCCAATTGAAAAACTATTTCCAAAGGTAAAGAGATATGTGAGATATTCAAAACCTATAGATAAAATTGTTCCTTTTAAAAAAATGGATGAAGGCTTTAATAGTATATCAAAAGAAGATCGTAACGGTTATTATAGAAACATAATAAAGTATTTGATTTATTCACCAAGAAGAGAAATAATCGAACAATGAAATTAAAGTATTTTATTATTAAATTTATTTTATTTTAGCTTATTTTTTAAAAATTAGAGCTAAAAACTTATTTAAGTTAAAAAAATACAGATAAAAATAATAAAATAGGAAATATTGTGTGGATATGATCATTACAATTTAATCGATTGTATATATTGTATTTAATATATTTCTAATATATTCCTTAATATGATTTATATTAAAAATATTTATATAAAAATTTGGTCTCTTGAATTGATGTGGTTTTTGATCGTTTAATAGTTTGATCATCTAAACTTTTTATTTTTTTTCCAGATTAACAGAATATCATATTTTGGTTGAAAATTTGAACAAATTTATGTTTTCTTTGAATTGGATTTAATTTATAAGGGTGGGGGCGGTTCGTTAAAGAGGGTATCTTTGGATTTTTATCGACTCCGAATAGAGCTGTTTTTGAATTGGTATATCGTTAAATCTGAATTTCAAAATAAGTAATGTTTTATATTAACGTAGAATCTTCGGGCTTTGTTTATTCGTTGAAGCCTATTTGCAAGTAATTATAAAAAGTATGACAGCTTTCTCAAGATCGTTTGTGTTTAAATAAAAATAATAAACTATTGATTATATAATCTAATTTTAATTCGTAGTAGAGCTTATAATTAAAAAGAAATAATATAGTGATAATTATGAAAAATGGTACTATTAAATATAGATTTATTATAGAAATAAAAATTATAAAAAAGAAAAGAAAAGAAATCTGGTATAGAATTATTTATTACATAAGTTATAAGAAAATTATAAGCTATTGAATTTAAAGTGTCAGCCAATTTTGATTCAAGTGTGTAGAATAAGATAAAGAAAAAGGCAAAGAAAAAGAAAAAATGAGGATGGAGATGGTGTACAAATAACGTTCTAGAATTATAAAAAAAAAATTATCATAGAATCATTAAAGAATAGATTAGGTGAATTGAATATAGTTATCTTTTGAAAGGAAAAGTTTCATAGATGCTAATTTATTTTAGTATTTTTGCTTGAAATGCACTACAAAAATTTGGTGGTTTTTATCCAATAAAATCGAGGAAACGAGACTTTGCAAAATTGTTTGTGACTTGTGCAAATTCAAAAGAAACTTGTGCAAAATTGAAATTACATTTTGCAAAATTTTTTGGACAAAATTGCGTAATTTCAAGAAAAAAAATTTTACAACACGAAGCGAAATTTTTTTTACAAAATTGTTTCGGTACTATGCATAATAGAATGGAAAACCCATTATTATCAATGATAGGATAAATCAAGTAATAAAATTTCAATCAAGAAAATTTCAAGTAACATAAAATTTCATGAGAACTAATTTCAAGTAACATAAAATTTCATGAGAACTAATTTCAAGTAACATAAAATTTCATGAGAACTAATTTCAAGTAACATAAAATTTCATGAGAACTAATTTAAGTTTATAATTTTATTTAATCAGCTGCATACGGTTAAAAATAAAGAAATTGAAAATTTCTGTATTGATTTTGAGTAAAATAGAATTTTTATATATTTTATAAAATCTAATTAACTAAAATATATATACTTTAAAAATATAATAAACCAGATTTATTAAAAAAGAAAAAAATACAAATTTCCCGAAAAAAATTGAAGTAATAATAATATATTTATCATATTAGTATTAATAATTATGAAGAGTTCAAAAATTTATTAATTTATTTTATCTAGTTTAAGCCAAATAAAATAGCACTATATTAAATTATAGAACCAAAATGAAACCCTATACCCTAAGAAGTTTAAATAACCAATAAATTCAAAGAGTTATACCAAAAACTAGACTCCGAAATTCAGATTATGGCTATTAGCTGAATTAAAGATTAGCATAAGTAACAAGAAAATCGCTGGGGATCAAAAAAATTAACTGTTTCATTTATTGAGATAAAAAAAAACATTTAAAAAACATAAGCTCAAAAAATATATATTTAGGCTCTGGTGATCTATGAAATATATTTTTTTTAAAATTCATGATATGTTATTCAATATATTTTTAAAATTGTAGCTTGCTGAATTTTTAGAATCATGCCTAATATTTATGGTAGATCCAGCATATCGACCATGCCTATAAAATGAGACTTGAATTTATACAGAATATATTTAAATTGCTTTATCGATCTGCGATAAAAAGATTATCTTCAAAGATTTGGTATGTATTTTATCAAATTGTGATCAAAATCATAATACAGGCGACAAAATATGAATAATCGAAGACAAAGTTATATTTGACAACGTAAATTATATTTATTAAACATAGTTTACTAAAAATAGCCTAAAAAAATGAACGGGGTTTTAATATGCTTTAATCAGGAAATAAATATAATATTTGTGGTAATTATTTTTAAAAAAGTAAATATGAAGGTTTTTTTTTTGGAGACAATCTAATAATATCAAATAAATACTATTTATAATTTATGTTTCACAATACTTACACGAATTTAAATTTTTTAAATAGAAATGATTAAAAAATAAGCTTTGAAACAAGATGTTACCCTATAGACATTTCTATTAATCATTATTACCTTGAAATTATAGTCTAATAAATCGCAGAATGTTTTAAGCTTTCTGGAGTTTCAATTTGAATATTTAAGTGCTTTTTGTTTAAATAGGGTTGAAATTGGGGTAATTGTCTTACTTTTTTTTAAATTTTCTGTTCATCTTTATTTAAAAGTTATAAAATAAGGGCATACACTATCGAGAAATAAAGGCAGGAGTAATTTCTAGTGAAGAAATAGGAAATTAATTTTATTAAATTATAAAATTGAAAAAAGAAAACATAGATTCATATTTGTTGCGTTGTTAGTAAATCATTTTAATATAAAATAATACTCATATTTCTCGAAAAATACTGCAATATAATATATCAAGTATATAGATCTCCTACTAGATGTTAATACTCAGTAAAAAATATATTAAAAATAAAAGAGAAATTAATAGAATAAATTTTAAAGAATTCAGATTAAAATTTTTGACTACTATTTAAATATCAATAGCAGTTTCAAACACTTTAGATATAAAAATTAACAAAGATATAATATTCCGTCGTTTTTAAGTTATTTTTAGGAATTTTAACGAACAATAAACAATTTTTGATCATATCAAGACCCCTAATTTATCGAAAAATTTATTAATCAATTATAGACAAATTAAATAATACAAATAAAAACGCATTATTTTTTAATCAAAATTTATCAAAAAGGGATAAGAAAAGAATGACCTACTTGATTCATAATAAAATAGATATTCGGGAAAAAAAATTGTTATCTTAGCGGAATTAGTATATTAGAATATAAGCTAATAGTTTCTAATGTGCGGGTTTTTAATAAATCAATACATTTTTATAAGCCATTCCTAAAAATTTTATACAGATTTAAAATAAATATATTTATTCAAACAAAAATTTAAGAATAGATCCTGAAACTTAATCAATTATGTTAAATATACGAGGATGGATTTATTGAACATAAAAATACAAACAGATTTATTATCATGAAATGGATAATATATATTATCAAAATAGCAGGTTCTACTCTCTATCTCTCTCTCTTGAAAGGAAAAAAAAATTAAACCGACCAATAAGAATTTACAAAAAATTTAAAGTATATACTTCTAGTATAAGAAGATAAAAAAGAAAAAGTAGAGGTAATGGAAAATAATAATACTATTATCCATAAGGAACAAAGTCCAAGCTGGGCTAACGTAATTAGCTCAAGAGTTAAACCCCCTGATGCCAAAAAAAATATAGAAAAATTTATACCAGTGTCACTGTTTAAAATGACATTCGGTAGTGAACCCAAACAAAGAAAAATAGCATGTCTTGGGGAAACATCACTAAAACTAGGATTGTCAACTAGAGATTTTGAACAAAATATCAAAGACTTTGTTGAAAACATACTAATACAATTTGGTGAAATACAAACATGTTTTGAAATTGACATCCGTAGAAAAATCTTATTCTTAAAATTCATTAATAAAATTGACCTAGAAAAAGCAAAAAATAAAAAAATAACCTATAAAGAAAAAAAAATTGAATTGTTCGAAACCACTGAATACTCTGAAGAATTCAAAAGTATAACCATACCATCGTATAGTGGTCTAAGCGTTTGGGAGGTGGCCCAAAAAGCATATGACGAACTATCAAAAGTAGGAGAAGTGCTGGATATTACTGCTTTAAAATAAAAAAATATTAATGCATTTCCATCCAGGGGTATAAAAATAAATTTTAAAACCAAAAACGACAATGATATACCAGCTTCATTAGAAATAATAGGGGTCAAAGTACTATTATTGTGGAAAGAGGCGAAACCCGTATGCACATATTGCAAAAGATTAGAGCATTGGAAATACCAATGTGAAGATTTGAAAAATAAAACCCAGAAAAATTGAAAAGAAATAGGGTATCAACCCCAAAAAATATAAAAAAAATATTTATTAGCGAAAAAATTCAAGATAATATTAAAAAAAATCAAACTAGTAAAACTGAGAGTGATAAAGTCAAATTCACTGATATAGGAACTCTGGAAGAGAATCCAAAAACTCCTGAAGATATCAAGTCAGAACTAAAGACAGATACAAAAATAGATAATAAAAAATTAGTTAAAGAAAAAATTAACTATATAAAAAATATTGAAAGAGACTTTACTTTTATCTGCAACGCCTCAAACCTGGAGGAAACAAGTCTATCACGCAGGGATATATATTCAATCCCGAAACTAAAAAATTTAGCAAAGTATAAAAATAATAATAGTAATGTAAGAAGTACATTTAATAAAATACAAAAAACAAAAAAAATAGGAAAATTATTCCAAAAAAATTACCTGAACTGCTAAAATCGAATACAAGTAATAACTCGAAGAGTATAGTCGTGGTATTTGATGAAGAAAAGAATGGGAAACTAACTCAAGAAAAAATAATAATCGAAGATAAAAATGAAAATAAGGACAATAATAAAACTGCAGAAGCAGCGATGGAATTAAATTAAATAAAATTATACAAATAAATTTAAAAAAGAATGAAAGAAAAAAAATGGAAAAAATAAAAATGAAAGAAAATGGAAAATACAAAAATGAAAGAAAATGGAAAACATAAATAAAAAATCTAGATAAACCATTTTGGACCAATTATTGGAACGGATTGGTATCCTGGTCAAAATATACTGCGACAATTATTAATAATAGTAAATATAAAATTTTGGAAAAGCTAATATATTTCGAAGGTAGAATAAACATAACATTGGTTGAAACACAGAATAAAAAAATAAGAATAGTAAACCTATATTTATCAAACAACGAACGTGAGTGAAAAATATTAATAGATTTTAAAACAGAAAAACTATTGGCTATTAAAAACAGAGATGAAGAAATAATAGTCATGGGAGGCATAAACATGGTTGAAGATGAAATAAATGATAGGTCTCCACCTAGAATAAATACTAAAAAAGAATCGGTAACATGGCAGAGCTAATCAATACGTTTGGCTTATTAAATCTGCTAAGTAAACTAAATGGCAGTGGCATAATTTATACATGGGAGGAATATTCTGGAAGATACAAATCCAGAATTGAACATAATTCAATACCGAATAATATTCTCCAAATTTGTAAAATAAAAGAAATTACATCAACAGAATTTTCAGATCATAAATGTATTACCATTAGTGTAAAAAATTGGTCAAATAATAGAAATACTAATAAAGAAAATTGGAAGCTTAATTAAAGCTTAATTAATAAATTGGAAATCTCAAATAAAATATTAAAAGCATTACCAAAAAAATGCACAACAATTGGCAAACAGGCTTTAATTAAAAGCAAATACAAAGATTTATTCATTAAATTTGGCAAATTAAACTCCAAAATTTCCAAAATTAATTCATTACAACTAACAAATAAAACATATAATTCATTAATAATAAAATCTAATGCTATTACAGCTGTAATGCAAATTTACAACGAAGAAATTCTAGCTAATATGAATAAAATAAAAATGATAAAAAAGAAACAACTAGATGGGGTTATTGTCCGCTCTCGGACTAATTGGGCAGAAAAAGGTGAAAAATCCAATAAGTACTTCTTTGGTTTATTAAAAACAAAAGTAAAAATAGAATAGAGTCATTGCTCAAAAAAATGGAGAACTAATAAATGATCCAACAAAAATCAACGAAATATGCCATGGATTTCATTCAAAACTCTTGATAGGGGCGAAACATGCCTCAAAAGCCAAATTAAACTATCCCAGCAAATTAAAAAAAGGATAACACCAATAGAGGCTTTAGAATTAGATAAGGAAATAGAAATAGATGAAATAGAATCATCGATTGATAGCTCTCCCAATAATAAATTTCCAGGTCCAGATGGTCTATCATTTGAATTTTATAAAAAAAATAAAAAAATAAAATCCAAACATCTGAAGGCTACCTTTAATAATAAAAATGAAATGAGAAAATGGAATATAATTATAGGCGGATCATTAATAACCCTTGTTCCAAAAAAAGGAGATAACTCAAATTAAAAAAATTATAAGCCAATAACACTATCGAATACCGATGAAAAAATATATACTAAAATTCTCACAAATAAATTACAAAAATTTATTGGAAAATTAATAAATGAAAACCAATATGGTTTCATAAAAAAAAGAAGCATTTTTGATAACATCCACTCAGTTAACTTCTTATTGGAAATCAGTAAAATGAATCCGGAGATTACAAACGGATATTTGTTATTAGTGGACCAAGAAAAAGCATATGACAGAGTCGACTAGAAATATTTATTCAGGTGCCTTGAAAAGTTTGGTATTGGCCAGTTGTTTATAGAAAGAATAAAAAACATAAATTATGGGTCAAAAACATCAATTATTATCAATGGAAAAAGATCTAAGGCAACGAGATCCACTATCTCCACTTTTATATAATTGCATAATAGAACCATTAATACTATTGATTGAAAAAAATATTTCAGGAATCCCAGTAGCGAATAAAGGATTCAAAATCCTAGCATATTCCGATGATTTTCTAATAGGGATTAATGGCCGCAATGAAGAAATATTAATTAATGAAGCTCTTAAGCTCCATTTGCTAGCTTCGAATGCTAAAATTAATGTAGAAAAAACAATACACCTAAAAATAGGCGCTCCAAAAGATGACTGGCTAGTAAAATAATGTTTACCACAAAATGAAACATTTAAATACTTAGGTATACTTTTTAATTCGTTGGGAATTGCATGTAAAGAAAACCAAGAAGCTTTATCAAATAATATCACTGAAAAAATAAAAAGCTGGAATAACAGGAAAATATCACTTAAAGGGAAAGTGTTACTGGTTAATACTTTTTTACTTTCAAAACTATGGTTCGCTGCACACATAGTAGCTTTTGAAAAAGATTTTTTATCATTAATTAAAAAAAAGGTAAACATTTTTATTTGGAGCAATAAAAAGGCACAGATAAAATTAGATACAATAGAATTGGATAAAAAGAATGGAGGCCTTAGGCTTATTAAACGTAATATTACAATCAAAAACAATCTTTATGAAATGGTATATTTATTTGATTGGTAATAAGAAATGTATTTGGAGAGAATCAGCGTTAAATAGCCTTCAATTTATCTCCAATAAGTACACAAAAAATGAAAATTATCTTGATTTATTGGCTATAAAAACAAAAAGAAAAAATATCAACCAATTTCCACCAATGTGGAGAGAAGCGATAAAATTATCAAACGACATATACGAAATAGACGAATCTGACATAGCCAATTGGCCTTACGAAAAAATCAAAATGCTTGGGCTAAACAAATTAAATAAAATAATCAACACCAACCTAACTAAAAAAGACCAATCGTGGCTACTAAAAAATAATATGGGGGATTCTTAACGAAGAGAGCACTTTTAGGCATAAAGAGTTACAGTGTAAAAGTATCAAATTATAAATCTGGCCAATAATTAGCAGTTAATGCATGAATGATGATTAACCCTAATTATTGGACAATTAATATTCCTTCTATAATCTTACTT